>JBBPCZ010138602.1:0-10045 GCA_037974445.1 Brycinus macrolepidotus | reverse complement strand
AGTTAGAAAATGTGGAATAATGCACTAATTATACTTAAAGGGTGTAATATAAACTGTCAGTTATGATGTAGCATCAAATTTTACAGTAGTCTAATTTATGACATGTGTGGGATGGTGAAATGTGCTCAAAGTACCTCGTATCAAAGGATATATGAAACTGTAGCCATGGGATCATGGACTGAAAGCTACAAATGCATAGAAAAGAGAACAAACAAAGCAAAAATGCATTTATAAGCCCAATTACTTCAAAGACCAAGAACAAGTAGACTCTTATACATTTTTTTTATTTATATAGCACCTTTCTCAAACTCAAGGTCGCTTTACAAAATAGTTCAGACACAGAACAAACAGCATATGACAGACAGTAGTAGACAAAAAACAGAAACAGTTTAATTACAATGCAGAGTACAATAGCAAGAAAGAACGGATAGCAAGCAGGATCAAAAAGAGGCATAACACTGAGAGAAAAGATATGTTTTAGTTGGATTTTGAAGGAAGCAAGAGACTAAGCATTGCAAAGATTCTGAGGGTGGGAATTCCATAGTTTGGGTGTCACAACCATAAAAGGTCTGCCACCCACTAAAGACAGTCAAAATTTGGGGACATTAAGCAAGCCAGAACCAGATGAATGTAAAGACCGGGTAGGAGTAAATGAATGAAGTAGTACTGTGAGGTAGTGGGGCGCAGAACCATTGAGAACTTTAAAGGTAATGAGAAGTAGCTGAACTGAATACGATAAGATATGGTTAGCCAGTGAAGTTTGTGGAGAATCGGAGAGATGTGTTCAGACTTCTTAGTAAAGGTGTGAACATGAGCAGCAGTTTTGCACATACTGAAAACAAACAATGCTCATAAAAAAGAGCATTACAGTAATCTTTCATGAGAATGAAAGCATGAATAATTGTTTCAGCATCCTTCAAGGAAAGAGATGGATGGATGCGCGAGATATTACGAAGATGAAAAAATGCACTTTTGACTAAGCAGCTAAGGTGGGGGTCAAACGTCAGAGAATGGTCAAACAGGACACCCAGATTCTGAACAGAGAGAGAGGGCAAAATGAGAGCACTATCAATGTTTAACCTAAAATCAGAGGGCCTAGAGATGACAGCGTTGGTGCCAAGCAGTAAGAGTTCTGTTTTATCTGCATTAAGCTTGAGAAAATTTGATGTCAGCCATGCTTTTAAATAATGAATGCAGGCTGTAAGTGATTGGGGCACGGTGGCTGGTAAAATAAATTTGAGTATCATTAGCATAACAGTGAAAACCAAGCCCATGATGTCTAATAATATGACCAAGAGGAAGCATGTAAATTATGAAAAGCAGAGGACCAAGGACAGATTCCTGAGGGACACCTTGCTTGATGATAACAGAGAGGGATCTGCTTCTATGGAAGGAAATAAATTGCTGCCAGTCAGAAAGGTATGAAGAGAATCAGGAAAGAACAGTGCCCGAAAGCCCAATAGCAGAAATACGTGAGAGAAGAATGTTATGATTAACAGTATCGAATGCAGAGCTGAGATCCAAGAGGAGAAGAATAGTAAGGGAGCCTCTGTAAGCATGTGTGCGCACACTGCAGTAACAGCATGGAAGGTGAAGCTAAAAACAAACACATCGGTGCTACTGCCATGCAGCACATTTCAAGGCCAATATGGCATTAAGACTAAAGATATGCCGACCTGAAAGTCACTGATGGGGAATGTACTTAAAGTGGGGTGAGTAACCTCAATGAGAAACTGAAAGCCAAAAGTAGTCAGTGGATGTCTAATTTCACCTGTGTAATAAAGAAGGAGTCTACATGCCCCTTGGTAACTATTAAGGAGTGAGTAGGTAAGGGGTTTTTCAGAAGTGAAGCCTTCTGGTAGCGATTACCTGAAGAATAGGCTTACAATGAACAGTGGGCATTGAGAACGCCAACACAGTACATAGTGAGTCAACACATACCTTTCCAACCAGAGACAAGGGTGAGTTTCCGGAAGCAGAAATTTCTACTAGCATTTTTCAAGACTTTTTTATGTACATGTGCATCAATCAAGTATACTAATAACTTACAGAAATTGGCCAAACTAATTAAGAATACTAATAAACATAATAGTGAATAAAATATGTTTTCAAAATGCAAACAGTAAAAATGTAAAAATAAAAAGAAAGTGGTCAGTTGGGGGCTAACATCATCATTTTGAGCCAACATGCCAGCTGATTTGTAAATGTGATGGCTGGCAAGTTTACAAGACATGGAAAAGTTTCTGAAGCACAAAGAAAAAGTAGATAATATGGTAAACAAAAAGTCTTATTTTTTCAAATACATTAAATGGGGGTTTGCTAGGGGAGGTGATGACACCAAGCCCAAGGTCCAGAGTGTGGAGTGTGGACTAACACTTTCCAATAAGGCGCTAAAACTGTAAAAACTGAAGCGGCATCCACAAGACCAAAGCACCCCTAACTCGTTGGAAAACCGTACTTTCAGCGAAAACTTGATGGACTACAACTGCAGAAGTGGACAATTGTCTTCTTATTGACACAGTTTAAGAGTGCCCTGAAGTAGAGCTACCTGGTAGTTAGGCATATATCAATTTATCATTGCATGTTGTCAGTGAGCCTTGACAACATGCGATGATAGGTGGGCATTAATGTTGAAAATAGTCACAGAATGTGTATTTGTATTTAAGCACAGCCATAACAAACAAGCTAAGACTTTTGTACTGACAAAAAACAGAATTTCACGGCATTTAACAATTTTAGATTTTAAATAAAAAATTAAACACAAAAATTTATAATGAATCTTTAAACAAAATGATTTATAAAAAATCATTTCATCTGGAATAAGCTAAGTGTCACACATAAAATAACAATAACAAAACTTAGTGTCTCTCCAAATTAATGCTGCACTTTTTCTTATATCGCCTTCCTTTGAACATTTACATTTAATGTCCAGGTGCTCTCCACTGAAAAAATTGCTGCATTGGATTTACTGAAATGTGTACATAATTTGAATCATGAATTATATCATGAATGCACATTATGAATGTAATGATAGTTGGGCTAAGGACTCAAGGGCGAAGAGGTTTATTCACAGTAGCAGGTCATGAAAGATATGGTCATGAAAATCAGGTCATACTGCCGGTACACACAAATAACAGAGACAATCCAAATTCGTAAATAGTAATCAAGCAAGAGCTCAATCAGGGGTAGGCAGAGCAAAATGGACAAGGCAAAAATCAGAAATCCCACAAATTAGAGCAAGGTTAAAAATTAGCAGCAATGAGAATATCAAAAGCAAGGCAAAAAGCATTGTCAAAAATGCAAACAAAAATCCAGGCAATCCAGAAATAACGTTGAGAGAATGCTCAGTATGCTCAGTGGTAAGCAATATTTCAACAACTGTCAAATATGCTGGCCAACAGAAAATGCTGGTTCACGCATGAGTCGGTGATCATGACTGTCCCTTGTGGTTAGGAGGGTGAAGCACCCAGAGTCATCACAATGAGTTGAATACAATGAGGAGTAACTTTGTTTTTGTTATTTAATATACTTCTAGTGCATATATATGCTTGTGTGCAAATTTTAGGCACACATCTCAGCAGAGGAGTTTTTCGTCGGGTATTGGAATGGAGATGTGGTTCATTTCTTATTGTTCTCTGTGGGACTGTTGTGGCTGCTGCTTTTTGGTTGTCCTGCAGCTTGAGTGTAACTTTTTGAGTGACTGCTTGGTCCTCTCTTACCCCTGCATGTTCATGTACATCTGTTCTGAGTATATTATTCGTGGTTCCATGAACTTTCCACTGGCATACAGTCAAACATCTGCACTGACTGGGGTGTTTAAGTGCCTTGCTATGGATAAGTATCTTCTGTTTGTTACGTAAAATCTCTCCAGCCAGTGGCAACATGTTTTATAATGACACCAGGTGCAATTTGCACTAGAGCATTTATTTATTTTAACTTTTGCAGTATTAATATGCATAACTGTGTGTGTGTCTGTGTGTGAGAGAGTGTTTTTATCTAAATGTAAAATTGTTACTATGTTATATTTCTATATTATTATTGCATAAGTGAGAAGTTACTACATTCAAGGATTCCATACAGTTTTGGCTCACAGTTAGGACATGGGAGACTGTCAATTTCATTGCTTTAATTCATTGTCCCCTAATCCTTATCCTCTAGTATCACTACCTATAGCTCACATATTGGTGGTTATGAGCAAAGCAGGCTATAAAAACATTCATTTATTTTGTATCATTTCATTCAAGGTGTAACAAAAATCTACCCTCTATCTAGAGTAATAATTGAAACAAAAGACATAAATCATGAAATAACAATTTTTCTTACATCTATGTGTGCCACAATGTATGGCATACCTAGATATTCTTATGAGTAAAATCTAACATAAGTATATTCTCATATTTTATATTTTAAATTTGCAATGGAAGCTACCCTCAGAACATTAAAGTTAGCACTGGAGCTAGCAACATTATGTGCTGAGGAAGACTCATTGGTATGTATGCAAAATCTTTAACAAGCCTTGATGAATACAAAGGATTGCACACATACAATTATCTTAATATTCATCTTTCTGCTGAATTTTTGTATAGCTTTGTATAATTTGGCAATTTTTCAAGCTGTCGGTGGCTAAGTATATAATCTTACTCAATTAACTGGCTGTTGCACTGTTCTTCGACATTAGTTATTGTTATACAACATATTAAAATTACTTTTACAGTAACTTAGAATATGTTTAACTTATCTTAGGGCAAGCAGTGCCCTACTGACACTGAACTGTGAGCGAATCCAAAACATGCTCAGTTCCAGGAAAGAAAACAATACACCACCATACAAATCATCAGAATAGGATGCACAGAATTGGGTGGTTATGACAGACAAACTATAGCAGAAAAGACGAACTGAACTATAGCGCAGTGCAGCAACATCAATTCATGCAAGAAACCTTCCTCTCCTATCTATTGCATGATTGGTCTAAATGACTTTTCCAAGCGTTTGCATAATGTCAGCAAATATATTATTTTAACTGGAGACATGCATTTAAAAGTGCACCACGTACACTCACAGCACAGGGCAGCTGACAAGGAGTCAGCCACAAGCAGTGAGGGCAGGCCAACTTGGTCCTGAGCAGCAACAGTGGGACCAGGGAGGAGCAGATATTAACAGCAGAGGGACCTAGGTCATACGGGGGAGCCTGAGTCAGGCAATAACTGAAAGCCAGAAAGGGACAAACAGATGAATGCAACAATAACAAAGGGGAAAGACTGGAAGGGTAGGAGAGAGCGTAGCGTGAGGGTGGACGGACATGTGCCTCACTGTAGAGGCAGCTTGAGTAGAGGGGGACTTACAAGTACCAGGGTGCAACAAATTGGAGTCACTGGACAAACCAAGGTGTGGATTAAGAAGAGGGGAACTCAGAGGTGTCAAAATAAAAGTCAAATGAAACCGGGGACAACAGGGCAGGAAGTTACAGATAGTGTTTTCTAGCAGCAGAGTCATTAGGTGTGCAACAATGTAGAAAGGAGGTAAACAGTAATAAATAGTAATTGTGCAAATTATAGCAGCAGCAGAACAGAGGATGTCCAGTATATAATACATAGCATTTACAGTCTCAGCTGTGATGTATGTTGTTTAATGCACAACAGTTCAGTGTGTATATGAATTGTGTAAAGCCTGGAAAAGTTTAGTTCAGGGGTGTGTGTGTGGGTTTGAGTTTGTGGGCACAGTTTATGATTCAGTTCTGACTGAGGAGTCTGATGGCTTGAGGGAAGAAACTGTTTCCCAATCTGACAGTGGAGGCCTGTAAGCTACGAAAACTTTTGCCAGATGGAGGAGGGTGTGTGAGTGGTATGTGGGGTCATCTACACTGCCGGTGTGGTGTAAATGTCTGTGACAGAGGGAAGAGAGACCCTGATGATCTTCTTAGCTGTCTTGTGATCAATTCCCATAGCAAGCTGTGATGCAGCTCCAGAGAATGCTCTCTATAGCCCCTCTGTAGAACACGTTTAAGTTTGGGGGATGGTGCACTCTCCTCAGTCTCCACAAGAAGTAGAGATGCTCCTGGGCCTTCTTGGAGATAGAGCTGGTGTTGAGGGTCCACGTGAGGTTCTCCATGATGTAAACACCAAGGAACTTGGTGCTCTGGATGATCTCCACTGATGAGCTGTTGATGTTCAGCCAAGAGTGATCACGTTGTGCCCTCCTGACAAGTTGTTGGGTCAGCGGTGTGAACAGCAGAGGGCTGAGCACACAGCCCTGGGACCCCTGTGCTCAGCATGACGTTACTCCCACTCTTGACTGACTGAGGTCTGCAGGTCAGGAATTTCAGGATCCATTTACAAAAGGAAGTGTTCAGGTCCAGCAGTCTAAGCATCACAATCAGATGCTGAGGAATGATGGTGTTGAAAGCTGAATGTTCGACCCCCTTGTTGAAAAGTTCACATATTGATGGACTTTAGGAAGAACTGACTTTAGATTTGCAGAGGAGAAGAGACTGCCAAATGCGGGACACTTGCTGATGCGGGGAGCGGGGGGGCGGGGGTGGATAGGAGAAGAGACTGCCAAATGCGTGACACTTGCTGATGCGGGGAGCGGGGGGGGTGTGGAGAGGAGAAGAGACTGTACAGGGATACCGTGCGTAAGGCATAATTAATCGATCGCAAGTGGCCGACGAGGCTGTGATTGGAATACGGGACTGGAGCTGTCCCGGACGGGACAAATCAAAATCACCCATGTTTCAGGATGTCCCGGACAATTCGGGACGGTTGGCAACCCTAGTGTCAGGATTCTGAGGGAACCACAATTGCAGATGGTGGTAAAGAAAAAGTGAGGAATTTATTGAGACAAATAGTTCAGTTCGTAGACAGTTCACAAGGCAGCAGAATAATTGAAGGAGGGTAAGCAGGTTTGATACGCGAGAGACTAACAAGATGGTGGCCAGAGACACACAAGACAATAGGCAAAGTCATAATCTAAAAATAGGCAGATTTCATAACGAAATAACCAAGTCCATACAAAAGAGGTAATCCAAGAGGCAAAGTCAAAAAACACAAGCAAAGTCCAAGAACCGGTAATCCACACGAAAAGAAGGTACTAGGTAATCCAAGGAGCAAGGGAGAAGAGTTCATGAGTGAACAAGGTGAGTGAGAAAAGTCTGTGTTTAAATATTGAACTGGAAGATTGGTTTCACGTGTGTGCAAGGGGGGTATGACCAAGGAGCGTGGTTAAAACTCCAGAGAACGCAATCGATAGGAGCTGGGGTGATGGGGGCGGGTGTCACTAGTGGTAGGACTCGTGGGGGGGGGTGTCGTAGTGGTTGGATTCATGACAGTCAGTGTTCAATGTTCAGTGCTGTTTCATTATTTATGGAAAGTTATGGAAATATGTTACAGTTTCTTTCTATTGACCATTTGACGATGAACTGCTCTACTTGAAATAATGCATTTGGCAGATCATCATATAGCCATGCATTAGTCCTTAACAAAGATGACATCTCTTTACTTTTAATGAAAGTGAGATTTCATTAATGCAACACGCAGTCCAAGGTAAGTGAGCATGTGTTCCAGCTATGTGATGCCCATTCTTGTATAAATTCACTGTAAGAGGTTTGAGGGTCCCCCCATAGTAGAAGAATCAGTTGCATCACTCACTACAGAGTCCCTCTGGAAGAAAAATCAGCACAGGAGTTTAATGAAATGGCTTTCCATGGCTGAGCAGCCGCACGCAAGCCTAAGATCACTTTTAGCAGGTACTAATCACTGCATTATCCATTTTTTGAAGATCCATCACAGTATGCAGTAGCAGGTACTAACCACTGCATTATCCATTTTTTGAAGATCCATCACAGTATGACTTTTGTCAAAGTCACTTGGACCCTTACACTTGCCCATTTTTCCTGGTTTCCTCACATCAGCCTCAAGCACTGACAGTCTATTTGCTGCCTAATATCCCTCTACTTGACAGGTGCCACAGAAATTTGATAATCAGTGTTATCCACTTCACCTGTCAGTAGACTGAGTGTTGTGAGCTATGTGTATGTACACACACTGAGACAGAATTTTATGACCACTTACAGAAGACATGAAGAATGTTGATTTTCTTGTTCCAGCTGCATATGTCAAGGTTATATATAAAACAGGATATATTAGATATTAAGCAAACAGTCAGTTCTCGTAGTCAGCGTGTTGGATGCAGGAAAAATGGGCAGGTGTAAAGACCTGAGCAACTTTACATGAGCCAAATTTTAATCGCCAGGCAACACAGTCGGAGCATCTTCAAAATGTCAGGCTTATGTTGTACTGCTAATCAGCAGCAGTGAGTATGTACTGAAAATGGTCCAAGGAGAGTCACAACCATGAACCAACAACAGGGTGCTGGGTGCTCAAGGAGTTTCTATTCACAAAGCTATCCCTTCCCGACTGAACTGACAGAAGGACTGCTGTGGTAAAAGTCCCCAAAATTTTATTGCTGGACACTATGTATCTCAGCACACAGCATATGCAGCAGGCCAGTGCATGACTCACAGTGTGTCATTAGTGTACCCTGAGCAACAAATGTGCGCATGGTAAGTCAGGTTTGGACAAATATCATTCTCTTGTCTCCCTCTTTTATCAACCTCCAAATGTATTCACTGCATAATCACAGGAAAGTTGGTGACAGAGGTTACCTATGCCAGTCCCCTCTGTTGGCTCCTCACCTTGACCCTGAGACAGGCCCCCAACAGTGTTTCAGTGTGGCCACTGCAGGACTACAGCCCAGGCTGAGATGGCAATAGGCTCAAAGCCCGGTTCCAGTGTCTTCATAAACTCAGGGTAACCCTAGACAGGGCATGTCACATTATTGTGGCATGTGTTGTTCTCCATAACAACAATTAGAGGAGAGTAGCACCCTGCCGTACAAATTTAAAGGTCCTAAGGAAGACCATCCACCCTGCAGATGTCCTGGATGAAGGATCTGTCCAAGACAGTCAGAATCACTTTTAAGAATCACAGATTAAGCTACCATCACCCCCAGCAGTCAAATAAAGAAAAATCATTCACATTTAAATAGCTTCTCATTCTGTACTAATGCAACAATTAGCAACAATTAACATAATTCACCTGTGACCATGAACCCTTCTCTAACCAATGTTCCAGTAACTCAGTAATTCCTATCTAATCTGCTTCTCTAAGTATACTATTTCAAGACATTTTTCACATTTTCTTTTTGAGATGCAACTCTAAATTCTGCAAGGAAAATATAAAAAAATTAAATGAGAAGAAAACTCTCAGTTGCTACAACACACAATAAAGATGTATACCACTGTAGGCCTTTCTGAATCTTTATCTGTGCTGGCAGACATAGCTTGTGTCTTCATCCTGTAATGAAAAGAATTATTTTTGTACAGTATATTTTGTGAAACCTCTGAAATATTGAATACTTGCGTCCGGAAGGAGTTCTGCTGAAGGGAAGATGACACCATGGCTCAGGGCCAACTCTTCTGCTTCTGTCAGAGGTGGGGGTGGTGGCCCTTCACCCATTTTGGGGATGCCTTCTTTCTGTTAGCAAAATAAAAACATTCTTCAGGCATTAGAAATAGTTGTAAATTATTTTTATTTATTGATTTATTTTATTGTCCATTCATTATAAGATGTTCACACAATGTGAAAAGCAGGCGAAGTTTTCAAATGATTATATATGTAAGATGTTAATCTACTAAACAGGATATTAGACTAAAGGAAATTTGTATGTTAAAACAGCATTATGTTGGGGGTTAAAGCTACTACAAGTTGGATGAATAATAATAACAAGCCACTGAATAATATTTACTTTGTTTACTATGTCAGATACGATTAAAACCATAGTGAGGTACAACCATGAGCCTGTAGGCCTGAGCGAAATATACATGACCTGTTTGAACAATTTTTTATATTTCATTTTCAGCTGCTGCCAAGTGTGCCTTGTGACCCTGAGATTGCAACTAAACGAAAAGTGAACGTTATTTATCCCCTTAAAGACTCTCGTTCCTTTCTCTCCGGGTCGACCCGAGGAGGATGGGTTCCCCTTTTGAGTC
>JBBPCZ010138594.1:0-20925 GCA_037974445.1 Brycinus macrolepidotus | reverse complement strand
ATTACAAAGCCTCTAATTAATTAGATTAATTTTTTTAATCGAGTCCCACCCCTAATATATATATATATATATATATAAGACTTTATAAAACATATATAAGGTATAATAAATAACTGTCAAAAACTGTCAAAGAAATGTGCAGTTGACTGTGTAATACAATGCTGTGCACTATCGATCTGAGGTAGTTACAGTGGGAAAGCTAAGAATACAATAAATATTTATAAATAAATACAGGATACGCTTTGCGTATTGACAGAAGTGATGGTTGTGTGGATGTTGTACAGAGGATCAATGTGCAATTTCTTAAGCTACACAATCACTCGGCAGTTTCTTCAAAAACACACTTTTTTAGTTGTAATTTTGTTCTCCTGATATACTTTACATAGTTAATTACATTTAGTATGAGTTTACATTCTGCATTGACTGGGTCGCCTCCGCATTTTTCTTTCCTCAGAACAAGACTATACAAACACACATTACCTCTGTATCTAATTATAATCATAATAAACTGTTCTCTTCTACTTACAAACAAAAACAGTGATAATACATTTATATACATTTACACTGCTTTTGTTGGCAATAAATAATTCACCTTTATATTTAATTTGGCTAACTGATGCTAAGCATAATACTCAGGAAGTATGAAATAAAATTTTGCTGGACTCCTACAATGACAATAAACAGTATTGCATTCCATCATTCCAACATGAAATGAATACAGGGACCCAAAACTGAAAAACAAAACAAGGGTTATTTTGGATCCATAAATAACCAAGTCTATAAAACAAATGAGTGTAAGACTTAAAGAACCTTCACATAATAAGGGTTATGTACTGATTTAAGAATTAGTATATTTTAGTATATTTTCTTCTATGGCATTGTGCAAAAACCCTTCTGATGCTGGTGCAGGGAGGGACGTAGGCAGGTATTATAAGTTGGGGGTACAGAAATTTATTTGATGTCCACAGTGACATCATACAAATTTTTTTTTTTCATTTGACTGACGTCAATATACAAATATAACAAACACATCAAACCATGGATGCACAACCTGCTATGTCTGTTCACACTTTCTGGACGAACTTTGTGCGAATGAGCCGAGCGACCAATTCGTTCACTGATAATTTTCACAGTAACCGATTGTCTCACGGCCTCAGATTCAATGCTGGATGCATCGCTGAGGATAGAACGGTTGAGAATAAAAAGAATGTTAAGGCATAGACAACATGCTGGATTAATTCTTTAGTTAAAAACAGTAGATTGTTTTTGCGCGGTGTAACTGGCCTACAGCTCCGCCTGTACTTTTTGCACTGGGCACCTTTACCTATGTTTTAGCGACACACACCCAAAGTTAGATCTACATCAGTGCCACAGCCATCCACAGCACAAGTAGCCTTGCTCTCTCTGAGTGGGTAGGTTGAGCCTCTTTATTTCTTAGCAAGCCATTGCTAGCCAGCACAGGCATCTACCTCCAGGATCAATAAGGTTTTCTCCTGGATCAATAAAGTTTCTGATTCTGATCCTGATTCATATCTTAACTGACGTAACAGAATTGGCAGTTTGCGTTCTCCCCCAAGCATGGTGAGCTGTCAGCAGTTCCAGAAATGCAGTGACTGAAAACATGATGAGAAACACAAGCTAGCCTTCATCTTCTCACTGTTGGTAGTAATGTGTGAATGGTAGAGTCTTTGCTAGAAATTAGACATGGTGGAAAAAAACTGATGCAAAGGAGAACACAGATAACATGGAACTGTAGTATGATTACAACAGCACTCGTAAAAGGAACTATTCTCCGAATTGCAATGAGATTGCAATTGCAATGAGACATTCGGTTCTTTACAGTTCTAGAAATTCCCTTTACTAAAGATTTTTTTAAAGAGTTTTCACTTCAGAATCAGAATCAGAAACTTTATTTTTTAGATTGTTCTTGTCTCTGTGTCTTTGTGTGTCTTTGCAGTCATTACATAAACAGTTTCCTCCGGGATCAATGAAGTCTAAATAAAATCTAATTAACAATCTGTAGAAAAAAACCTCAATATGAAATACATTATGCCAACTAAACAAATGCTGCGTATAAATACTATAGATAAGTAACACAGTTAACTGAAATGTACTGACACAAATGGTAGTCCATTGTCCATGATGGACTGAAGTCTAGATGATGTTTTCCTTTCAGCCACAGTTTCCACATGGTCCAGTTCCTCGCCCACCACTGAGCCAGATTTCTTAATCAGTTTGTTGAGTCACATTTCACTTTTCAATTGTTTTGTTAGTTTCTCTCTCTCTCTCTCTCTCTCTCTCAAAGTCTAACTCCCACATTTTGTTACTAGCCAGTTCAGTGGAGAATGGAGCGTATCTTCGTTGCTGTGCTCAGTGTGACGGGTGAAAGCTTTGATTCGGATGGAGAGTGAACAGGCTGATGCCCCAGGGCCCCACAACTGGTTAAGGCAGACAGCTCTGAGCAGCACCCTTCCCCTCACTCAAATAAACACATCAGCTTCAGCCAGCTATAGGAGGGGACATACAGCAGCCATTGTGGGGAGAAGAAGCTATGCTAGTGTGCATCTTCTATGTTAAAGTATTTCCGAGCCAGAGCTCAAGAGGTTTGAGTTGTGATAGCAATGCCTGCACTTTGATTAGCGTTAATTGAAACATAAGAGCACTAAGCACATTCGTGGTGTCTAAAGCTCCACGGCGCTACATGGAGTAAATGCCGTGTTTGAAAGCAAGAGGCAAAAACAACCTGAAACGGCTGGTTAGTCCGTAGTGTGTAGAGCAGGTATATATGCCAGGAAGCAGTGGAAGCCAGCAGCCAATCAGCTGGAATTGTAAGTTTTCAAGCTTAATCTTTGTCTGGTATAGGACAAGAGACCTCGGGGGTACAAGTTTTAAAGGGATGCACTGTAATTTCCATCTACAGTGGCTCAGCATAGATTACGAGCACCGTGCAGCTCAATGAAACACTATATGGATAAAAGTACTGGGACACACCTCTTAATTATTGAATTCAGGTGGCCCCTTACTTCCAGTGAAGGTCAATCTTAATGCCTCAGCATACCAAGACATTTTGGACTACGCCATGCTTCCAACTTTGTGGACAGAGTTTGGGGAAGAACCTTTTCTAATCCAGCATGGCTGTGCCCCAGTGCACAAAGCATGCTCCATAAAGACATGGTTGGATGAGTTCGGTGTGGAAGAACTTGTCTGGCCCGCACAGAGCCCTGACCTCAACCCCATCCAACACCTTTGATATGAACTGGAACAGAGATTGTGAGCCAGGCCTTCTCGTCCAACATCAGTGCCTGACCTCATAAATGCTCTACAGAATGAATGGGCACAAATTCCCACAGAAACATGAAGAAGTGGAAGAGTGGAAGCTGTTAGAGCTGCAAAGGAGCGGACAAACTTCATATTAAAGCCTATATATTTGAATTCAATGTCAAGTCCCTGTTGGAGTAATAGTCAGGCGTCCCAATACTTAATTTTAGCTCATGGCTGCCATGCTGGTCCGACAACTGTGAACTAACCCTTCCAGTCTGATTGGACCTCATCTGATTGGACACACCAGTGTTGTCAAAAATAAGAAATGGTGCACCCTACGGCATCATAGGCAAGTGCAAATGAGGACTGCTGGACCTCAAGGGCACCAAGTGGGCCAGGGCTTTAGCTTTGTGCTTTTATAGTGAGGCTAATGTGGCTAAAGTTAATGCACATATATACTTCACCAGTTAGCACTGTGTGAACTGCATGCCTAAGGCATCACATCCTTGTCTGCTGTCCCTGTTAAGAAATTTTAAACAGGCTTGTGTTGTTTCTGACACTGTTTGATGTACTGTCATGTATAAAAAACAGAAGTATGTTGCATAGCTAATAGTATTAACAGCCATCTGGAGTACTTTTTGCGCATGGAATTACCCTGCTGCTAGGATTACAGTATCTGATTTAATAATGTATTCACTCTTGGTACAGTTTCTGCATCTTATTGGCTGCACTGTATGCTGTCCTGTCCTGTCCTATTCTGTTGTATAGTTTGTTGTATAGGGATTTTAAAGTGTTGCACTTTCTTTCTTCGCACTCGGTGTAGCCGTCTGGACTTGTGTCGTCTCATGTTGCACCATAGTCCTGGGGGAGCACTGTTTCGTTTCACTCTATAAGGTTGAAATGAAAATAACCCTACTTGACTTGACCTGACTTGACTTTAATCTCTAGGGGGGGCTCTGTTTGACACACGAAATTATAAACAACATTTCATTTCTAACTTTCAAATGTCCAAACACCCTTTTACTCCTCGTTTGTCCACTGGCATGGTCTGAATTAAGTAAAAGCGTGAGGCCTTGTTCTTTGTGCTTAACAAAAGCTGGAGTTTACAGCAGAAGAACAGAACCATCTGTTTGTTTGATTCCCTCTCTATTCACTGCATTAATGCTGCGTGGTTGTACGATAAATCTAATGCACTCAAACAGGATCATTGATCATAACCGCTGCACGGAAGAGTAAGCTCCACTATCAGTGACTAATTACTTAAGTGAATTCATCAGTTACAGAACAATTTAGACCCTGATCGCTAAACATGATTTATTATTGATGCAATTTTTCCTCACAGTTACACTGCTGGAGGAGGAGCTGGATTTTTTGTTTCTGCCAGTAACCAAGTCACTAGCCTTTGGCCAGACACTGTGACCTTAAAGCTTAATGGATAAAAAATATGATTAACATAATTTTCCTTTTACCCCAGATGTGCTGGAGACTTATTTATTCAGTATCTGTATGACATAGTGTATATGCGTGAAAAAGACATGTCACACAGCTAAAAACTGTTGTCATCTTTTTTTAAATAGCGATTGATAGAGTGCCCAATATCACCATGATGCCCATGGTTGTGATTTAACCACTGTAAAGGCCAATTTTGCTAATACTCATGTAATTCAGTTTTTCTGTGAAACTGCAATGTGATTGTAAAATAAAAACTTAACCTAATATAATCATGAGTATCCATGTTTAGTAGTTGACATTTAGGGCCGTAACCATTATTCATTCAGTACAATACTGTGGTGTCTCATTTTGCTACATTTTTCGCTATATATAAAAAAATCTTAGATAATTATTATTTCCTTATAGTAACATGTTAACCTGTGTGTGAAATGCATTTATCAAATACATGTGAAATTGCGTGAAAATTGCCAAAAAATGTTTTATTGCTTAACGCACTTTAGTGGAAGACACTATTGGGATGTCACAATGTAGTTGTACCGAATCTCACATAAAAAAGGCTTGCCCATATATTTCTTTTGGTTTATTTTAAATTCTAAAACTACAATATTTAAAAAGAAAAAATGGTGTGTAGTGTCCCAATCTAATGCTGTAGGCACACGTTAATTTGTTACAAGCCGTAAGCTTGTACAATGCTATGATGCTGTATGAGATGATACAATATGATATGTTTATTGTTCCCACATAACATGTTTTAAAGCAGAAGTCACCAACCACACATAACCAGCCTTTCTACAGGTCGTCATTCTTATCAAGCAGAGGCACACCAGATTCCCAGGGCCAGCACATCTATACAGGCAAACAATGCAAAAGTCCCACCCTCCTAAAATATGACTGCATCCCCAATGTCAATCTGACAAAGACCAATGCCACTGGATCACAGCGCTGCCAATCGCTGTCTGTGAACATGTCAATTCTCAATGGCACTTTACCACCTTTGCCAAAACTGTGTCTGGACTAAAGCTGGGCATGGAAAATTCCATTTCGCCCAGGGTGGAAAAATGTCATGCGCCTGCGCTGCTGATTCCACTTGTTTCCAATCATTTTGTCTCAGTCTTCAAGCAGCTGAATAGTTATACGAGTTCTCTTTGGTTGGAATGAAAACCTGCAGCTACAACTGACCTTTCTGGGTAAGAGTGGTGCGGCCTGCTCAGAAACCACATTTCTATGTTTTTATAAGAGTCTGTTTGAGGTCACCTGACAACTCAAATCAGGTTCAGTAAAGTTTTTGCAGCTTGTTTTGCAGTTGGCATGATGGTAATGGATGAAACATGCACTTCCATTTCTGCATGGCTCCCATGGTAAACTAAGGAAGCGAACTTTTGACACCAAGTATGCAGAGCAACATACAAGTCATAGGCAGTTCAGACGTAAGAATTTGTTCGTTTCAATAAAAAGCGACTCATATCGCCATGAGCCGTCCTCCCAACCATGGCATCCCACCATGCGCTAACAGGTTTAGGCTTATCAAAACAATTAGGGGGAGTGATGGGCATTCGCTATAATCACGCTGACTGCGTTGATGGAGATGTAACCAGCAGGGGGGGTTTTCCCACAGGGAATGTGGCAGGTACACATCACCGCAGGGGCTGGAAAACAGAACACACAGAGGAGTGTTCCACCAGCCGGTGATACACTCCATCTCCACAGCCCCATAATCCCTCAGCAAGAGGTGGGAAGGGGGGGGTTGGTTGGGCCTGCTGTTTATGTAACGCTTCTGTGAAATTTGTGAATAATGGATTTAAAGCCTCCTCCAGCACACGCACACAGACACTCACACACGTACACAAACACACACGTCTCCACAGTTTGCACCACAGCAGTTTCTTTCTACCTTTTCTAGCACTTTATCTAGTTTAAGGAAGCTAAACTGGAATTCTGAGGTTGAGTGATGGACTTGCATGACATTTCTTCTGTCTTTATAGCCGGATCCAGAAGGATGTGGCAGGCTGCAGACAGACTTTTTGCTCGCTTTCCGTTCACAGGAAAAAACATCTAGCACAGTTTGGTGATTTCCCAGGGACTGGAGCTGTTCTTTACATTAGCCAGAATTCAAGAACCCTGATCTAATGGTTTGCAAAGCTGCCCTAGTTGTGGGAAGATGTATATCGATCATACAGCTCAAAGTAAGAATTTGCATCCAAGGTTAGCTACAGTCAGTTTGTTGATTTTCTGTATGATCATAAGATAAGTACCAACCAGAAACGTCTAGTTCAACTGAAAAACTTTTTCAGCTATTTCTGAGTAATGTAAAGGTTCTCTGCTCACTGAATCATATATTCAAGGTAAGAATTTAGAAATCTTATTTGTAGGAGTGTGTAGTGTATAGAAAGGCGCATGCTAAGTTTGAACCTAAGTTTTTAATTTTTGATGTTCTAAGGTATTAGCACTCAGCCTTACCTGAGTCACAACTTGCTCACTCTCCAGCAGATGCTCCACAGTTCGCTTTGGGAATGCCAGCCACTTGGTCTCCTCTGAGTTTAGCCTGTAGAACCTGCCTCTCTCCGTGACAGATGTGCATTTAACCTGGGTCGTTTCCACATAGCCCCTTGGCTTCCTCCGCTCCCCTCAATCTGGTCTTTACCTCATCCTTTGGGGCTCTGTTTGTACCCCTCGGCTTAGCGTCCAAGTCCCAGTGCTCCGGGTTGCTGTGCTGCGGCCCAGGCTTAAAGAATCCTTCCCGGCTCCCCTAGCAAGAGAACTTGTTCTGACACTGGCATGAGCTTCCTATGAGAATCTTGCTGTGGAGCAGTCCTGAGCTTGATCCCCTGCTTTGTCGGTTCCTTTCATTTTTGATCCTGTTAGAGTCTGAAAGATCCTCTTCTGGAAGACTGCTCTTAAAGGGGCAAGTGGGCACAGCAAGGACCTTTCTTTCCTTTTCAGGTTTGCTTTCTCTGCTTCTAATGCTCCTGCTCTTCACTCCTCCAGGCCATTCACCAGCTGGACCTGAAGGTCCCCAGGGGTCTTCTTACCGTTGGAGTCTTTGCACTGGGGGAAGATATTGTAGCTGCTATTTCACAGTATGGATCAGCCTCAGGTAAAGGCTCAGGTGAACACGTGTCAGGTTTCAGTGCCTCCATTACCCCACTAGGCTTCAATTTATTCATGAGGAAAGAGTAAGGTGCCTAGTCAGAACATCTAGTGCTTTACTCCAACTCTGACTAAACAAAAAAGTTACATTTGTTTCCTTGGATCTCTGAACCTGGGTCATACAACTGACGTGATCAGAATCAGACTCCAAACAAGTTAAAAAAAAGTTAAAAAAAATAAAAATAAAAAATAGAACATCAGGATTTGCATGAGAAGTGCAGAAGATACTAAATAATTCATCCTGCCACTATCTTTCTGGTCTGTATGCATTATTATGTAACATTGGTGGAAAAGTTTCACAGTGTCAGTTATTTTAGCACACAAAGTTTTTTTTTCCTGAGCTTTCACTTGGTAAAAGATAGATGAGTTCACATAGCTCTGCCTCATGAAGTGGAAAAAGTAAAAGACTTACCTTGGCATTTTTTTTTTTCATCTGCCCTGAGATAAACTCACGATGCTGGTCAGCCATCTGACTGATGAAGATCTCATCATTTCATTCTCATACCAGTAATGTTCAGTTCACAGACTACTCCTCCTCTCCAAGATCTTACAAGACATCGCTCTGCAAATTTATCATATGTATAAAATTGCTAAAGTATGTTCAATGTAATTGTGTAAAAAAAATCCATTTAAACAAACAGGTCTAAATAAATAAGTAAACAAACAAACAGCCCTGTCCTACCTTACGGTTTGAAGAACACTGAGCCTTGGGAGACAAATGCTATTTCCGTAAAGCGTGCCAATCTGGCTAGAGTCTCACGAAACGATTTCACCCTCTCCTTTCAAATCAGACCCTGTCAGATCCTGTAAGTCTTTTCCTTAAATCACTCCGGTTTGGTCAAGCATCAGTAATATACTCTGCCTCTTTTAATCACTGTTCCAGAGAAACAGAAGGTCTCTGTGTATCCGCTGCAGGACCACATTGTAGCATTTTTATATACTACCTAAGCTAAGTTTAAAGTGCCCTTATCATGGATAACCAAATTTTGCTCACTTTTTTGATGCAGTATGTAAACATTGGTAAAGTTTCAAAAGCCACCATTCACTCCCCCAGTCTATACATCCATATCTGAAAACCAAGCTGCAAAAATTTAGCCTGCAGCAGTTTAGCCCCACCCAGTCATTCTGAAGTTATAAGGAGTGTTTTATTGGGGTACCAAGCATGCCAGACTAGAACGTACTGATGGAGCTAGTAATGGTGCAAAGTACTGATTAGTCAAATCAGACAAGCTAAATAAAGTTAAGTGGCCCCTTATAGTCACGCGTGAACACACCACAGTACACAGTGTGAAATTCTTTCTCTGCATTTAACCCATTCACCAAGTGAAGCAGGGGGCTGCCACCATCCAGGGGCACCCGAGGAGCAGTGTGTGGGGACGGTACCTCGCTCAAGGGTACCTCAGTGATGACACTAGCAATATTGGGATTCGAACCCACAACCTTGTGATTGCAGGGGCAACTCCCTAACCACTAGGCCACCAGCTGAAATATATAGACCTCCTTATATATTTCTAAGGAATTTATGAGCACAGGTAACCCAAACAGACCTAAGCATTTTGTGATGTTTAGAATGTCAAGCATAACAGCAATAGGCATATGTTATGTGGAAGTAAAAAAAAAACATAGCGCATAAAAAAAAAAAAATCGACAAATAAGCTGCAAACAAGACATCCATTTATGAAAACCAAGCTGCAAAAATTTAGCCTGCAGCAGTTTAGCCACACCCGGTTATAAGTTATAAGTTATAAGGAGTGTTTCAGCCTAAACTGCTTTTCAGATGGGGCACAATACAGGGCCCAGCGAACCAGAGATCATTTACATGTGAGTCTGAAAAGTAACACAGTAACAAAAACAGCCTGTTTCATTCTTAAGGATAAAGAGGGTTGGACAATGGTCATGTAAGAATAATCAATGACTATTTAAGTTCATAAAACCACACAGTATCAATGCTGTCATATCAAAACTTCAAATTTGTTGCCAATTACTTTTATGGCATCAAATACTTCTTCACAAATGGACCAATCAAAGTGGTCCAAAATAACCTGGAAAAATCTCTTTACATTAATGTACATTAAAGCTAGGAATGTTTTTTTTTTTTGCTTGTTTTTTATTTAAAGTTCTTATTTGGGTTTGTTACAACTGCGATATTACATAACTATGCTATGAGCACGATCAAGTATTTTTGCCACTTAACTGCTTTGTGAGCGTAATGAGTAAATGTTTGACTCACTCCAGGCTCACAGAATTACAGAGCACATCAAAGCCACTGTACTGAATGAAACAGTCATTAATGCATTCAGGCTTCAGCTGAATATCAAACTGAATATGGACCTGCATGCAGTGTGGCATCCTCATGAGGAAAACATTTGAGTCAAGATGGGAAAAGTAAAAGACTGATTCTCATTTCAAAGGAACTGCGCTGACGGAAAGCATTCAGAATGGCACTATAGTGTCCCAGGAGAGAACGTACCAGGCTCAGTGACCCACTAATGGTATTGCTGGGAGATGTTTGGTGACCCTTTTTGGTGGGGTACCAAGCATGCCAGACTGGAACGTATTGATGGAGCTAGTAATGGTGCAAAGTGATGATTAGTCAAATCAGATCACACAAGCTAAATAAAGTAAAGTAAAGTGGCCCCTTATAGTCACACGTGAACACACCACAGCACAGCACACAGTGTGAACAGTGTGAAATTCTTTCTCTGCATTTAACCTAGTCACCAAGTGAAGCAGGGGGCTGCCACAAATGAGGGGCACCCAGGGAGCACTGTGTGGGGACGGTACCTTGCTCAAGGGTACCTCAGTGATGACACCAGCAATGTTGGGATTTGAACCCACAACCTTCTGATTGCAGGGGCAACTCCCTAACCACTAGGCCACCAGCTGAAATATATAAACTTCCTTATATATATCTAAGGAATTTATGAGCACAGGTAACCCAAACAGACCTAAGCATTTTGTGATGTTTAGAATGTCAAGCATAACAGCAATAGGCATATGTTATATGGAAGTAAAAAAAACATCGACAAATAAGTTGCAAACAAGATGCAGGGAGCTGTATCGCTCTATAAGGCATCATCATGGTCCCTTGTCTCATTAAAATGTGATCAAAATGTTTAAAATCCACTTCTTTGTCACCAGGGGCCTGTCTTAGCTAATGTTTGTGGGGGAATCTGAAACAGCTCAATATTCCGGATGTAGTGTACTATGTAGGTCATGAAATTATGACCTCTGCGCCCCAAATAATGCACCATGCACTATTTATAGGCATTTGATTTTCAACCACAGGATACACCGCATCCTATAGATAGTACGATGTAATTATTTGTGTGTAGAAATCACACTGTTGTGGCCTAATTAGTGCCCTGTTTAGAGAACTTTTTCATGATGACACTATTTATACGATTAATTTATAGCTATATTGAGGTTAGATATTTTTTCATCAGAAACTTGTTCAAGTAAGTAAACACGACAGAAGAAGTACTGGGCAAACAAGATTGTAAGGAGAAATGAAGGCGTTTAACATTACAGCTTAGGTGTGGGTGTCCCACGTGACATTGTTTAGGGCCCTGAGAAAACTATCGCTGACACAAGGAAGTGTACAGAACATTCTGGGTTCCGATTTGTAACGCAGTACTGTGCCTTACTGGATCTGCACTGCGCTGCGTGATACTGGACTGCTGCCAAACTCTAGACCAGTGGTTTTTTAAAACTGTTCCTCAGGGCCACCCAGAGCATTTTTGCCTTAGCTTAATTCACAGTGCATGGGGGTGGAGCAAAAATATGGATTGTCAGGGGCACCAGTTTGAAGATCACTGCCCTAGACAATATTATAAGTAAATATTCGCTCATCCATTTTGAAAAGATAAAGGTGCCAAAAGGGGTTGTTTGAATTGATATCATAGACCAGGAAAGCCCAAATCCAGAGAAACTACCAAACTGTGCCCTCTAGGACGGGATTTGAACACCCCGGATCTATCACTCCAAAGAACCCCTTTTGGCACTACAGTATTGTCTAGGGCTGTGGTCTCCAAACCAGCCTCAAAGAAAAGTCTCATAGACTAACCACGATGGTTCCCTACAATGCTGGGCATTTTTGCTGATTCAAGGTCAGTTCTGTGCGCTCTGTAACGACGTGCTAAATAGTGAAATTTGCAGTAGAGACTAACAGTGAAGAACAACAACAGCTATATTTTTTACATTCAGGTTGTTGCTAACCCAAACTCACCAGCTCCTGGCTATCAGCTATCACCTATCTGATACTAATTCTGTAGGTCATCACTGCTCCACATATTGAAGGTTTAAAGCTCTTAGGCACCTTGCCCATTGAGCTCTAAATAATTAAACACTTAATTTAAAGAAGTTAACTTATTAATTGCCTGGGAAATAAGCTTCAATATGCTTCCAGTTCTCTCTATACTGGAGAATATAAATCACATTAACTATATTCAGTATAATCCTGTTCTAGCTGACATAGAAGGTTTTGTGGTCTTAAGTCAAGTCAAGTAGGTTTATTGTCATTTCAACCAAATACACACAGTACACAGTGAAACGAAACAACATTCCTCCAGGACCATGGTGCAACACAAGAACGGAAACAGAAACAGAAACACCACAAGACTACAAGAGCAGATACGGCAAATTTACACAGAGTGCAAATTGAAAGAGGGTGCAAGAAAAACACAAGAGCAACAAAATAACAGGACAGGACAACAATTTGTGCAGTCGTCAGTTACAGTACAGGTTTGAATGGATACAGATACTGTATTCTAGCAGTGGAGAATAATGTCTGCAAAAATGCAGAAATGCAGAATAGGGAGCCTGTAGCAGCAGGACAGAGAATGTGCAGTATAATAATAATAAATAGAAGGGTATTACAGAGGCAGTTGGAGTGTGAGTTGTTTGTTTAAAGCAGAACAGATCAGTGTGTACTGTATATGCACTGTGATAGATAAAGGAAGAAGTTCAGTTCAAGGGTGTGTTTGTGTCTGTGTGTGACGTGAACACCAAGGAAACTGGTGCTTTGGACAGTTTCAACTGAGGAACCATTGATGTTGCTCGGGACAGGTTAGCCCTTGCTGTTCTCAAGGCAGACTTATCACCTGATCTGAAGGCAGTGTCTCAGGTCCTCAGCAGTGCACGCACCTCCGCAATCATAAATGTCTTCTGGTTGGACCATGTGGTGATGGTCTTGTAGACGTCATCGATGCACTTTCTGATGTAGCCAGTCACCAACGGCATGTACTGCTCCAGGTTGGTAGAGCCGCCGCAGGTTGCAGGCTCCCTAGACATTTCCCAGTCAGTGTGCTCAAAGCAGTTTTGAAGAGCAGAGATGGCATCTAGGAGCCAGATTTTCATCTGCTTCAGAATAGGCTTGGCACGTCTGACGACCGGTCTGTACACTGGAATCAGCATGACAAACATGTGATTAGAGTAGCCGAGCTGGGGGACGGGGCTCAGTGCAGTACTCGGCAGTGATGTTTGTGTAAATACAGTCCAGCGTCTTCACCCCCCTTGTCGGAAAGTCCACATACTTTGGGGAGAACTGACGTGAGATTTGTGTGATTAAAATCTCCGGCTCCGTACAGTTCGGCCAGGGCGGGATGGGATGTACACTGCAACTATCATGGTAGAGAATTTCTGTGGTAAATTAAACGGTCTGTATCTGTAACTCCAGCTTGTTTGTATCAGGGTAGCAGGGTCTGGCGGTCATAGACATGTTTACCAGCTGTTCTGATACACGTTAGCAAAGGTTCGGTGCGGAGTTGACTGAAAATACACTTGTGCACCAAAGTATTGGACCCAGAGGGGCTTCTGGACCTAGCACACCGCCATTATGCAATGGTTGACTAAGGACCAGATTGAGAAACATTAGATTTAGATTAATTTGAATGTCCTGATACTGTATATTTGGTGACATAGTTTATGACTTACATAATTGTGACAGAAACCACACAAGACAAAAATGCTGTTTTTTTTCATACTCTTGTACAAAATTAAAAATTACATTGACAAAAATCACACTTTTGGGAAGACATAACACAGAACAATAAAAAACTATTATTTTTCCATAATTTTGCTCTATCCCTATTTGTTAGGAGATTGAGCAAACTTGTTTGAGGACCACTGCAATAAAGATTGTGAAAGCTGAATTTTTAAGGCTTTTATATGCACAATCCACCATACTTGAGCCAGACTATTCACCAAGTTGCTTCCATCCTCCCGCAGTGCACCAAGTATCACTGGTAATTTGGAACACGTATGGATAAGTCACCTGCAGACTTTTAAAATACTAACCCCACTCACAGACTATCAGTTGTGATATTAAGAATTATGGTCATAATAATAAATCTCCCCACCAATTTGTGGGAATCAGGAATCAGAAATATAAGGTAAAGAAATACAGCAGTATAAAAAATATGCCATTTTGTGACTCATGACTGGGATTCAAAAGCTACACACTCGCAGGGCTGCAGGAATTTACAAGGTAGACAGACAGAACAGAGACATAACCAGCAGAAAAGCATGAGGGTGAATGGACGTTGGACTCCATTCACTTTTTTATGGTACACTTTTCATTTTCAGCGATCAGCCATAAAATCAAAACCTAATATTGCGAAGATCAACCTTGTGCCACCAAAACAGCTCTGACCCATCGAGCCATGAACCCCCCAAGAGCTCTGAAGGTGTGCTGTGATATCTGGCCCCAAGGCGTTAGCAGCAGATACTTTAAATCCTGATATTGGGAGGTATGGTCTCCATTCCCCATGGACTGGGCTAGTGTGTTCAAAACATCCCACAGATGCTGAATCAGATTAACATCTGCTCTAGACATCAAAGTTTGACCCTTGTCAAAGATCCTTGAGCTTATCCATTTTTCCCACTTCCAACATATGAACTTCAAGAACTGACTGTTCATTTGCTACCTAATACATCCCACCCCTTTGGTGGAAGCTCTTGAAATGAGAATGTTATTCACTTCACCTGTCAGTGGTTTCATTGTCATGGCTGATTGATGTATGCCTGTAAACTACACAGGGCAATTTAACTGTATGTGCAGTGTAGCGCTAAACTATTTGCTATTTCCGAGTCATCATGAGCCTGTTTGCGTGTGAGCTGTCCTGATGAAGCTGAATGTTTTCCCAGAAAAATCTACAGAGCTACATAACTTTTATACGGTTTAATGAGATACAAGTCAGTGAGCATTGTCCATTAATCAGCAGAGCTTTTGCTGAGGTACAAATATACATTTCATTAAGAAACATGAAACCAGGGGTCAATAAAGGACTTCCAAAATCTGGCTGAAAGGCTAAAAAAATATCAGAGTTAAGCCATGCGGTAAATTAAATAATTTGCGGGAAATAATTGGCTCTTTTTTCACTGTGCGTGTTTGCATGTGTGTGTGTGTGTGTGTTTGTGTGTGTGTGTGTGTGTGTGTGTGTAAGCATGCACACTGCTGAAATTACTGGATAATTTTAGACAAACTCTAGCTGAGGATTATTTGTCAGTGAGGTACTTCCTGTGATGTCACTGATGAGCAGGACTAAACTATATTTGTGACTTTGCTCTACAATTATATAAACTCAGCTGGCTGCTATAGAGGCAAACAAGCAGATGCTAGCTTAAAAATATTAAAATCCTAATGTATAGCATGTAACGTAATAGCTGAAAATACATTACATTATTACACATACCTATGTACACATTATATTTTCTCTACTGTTCTTGTTTCGCTACAAATACAATGCAATACATTTCGGTAATGTTTAATTTATTTCATCATCATGCTTGTTGTATTTAATTTTTGCAAGCATTGTAGTAATACTTTTATTTCATTTGGAAACAAAAGTGTTCTGTTTATCCAGCCAAGTAATCTCTCCCATTGGTTAGGAGCTGAATAGGAGGCTTTACTTTTTAGATTCCACACTTGTTTTCAAAAATAAATGGTTAAGAAAGTAAACAAAGTCTTGTGTGTGTGTATATATATATATGTGTGTATATATAAGGTGATTTTTCAGACTTGAAGTACTCCAATGGTTCCTAATTGCAGAAATTGCAGAAGTGATGCTCCTGTCAACAGTTCCATCTGGGCATTTTTTAAACGTATATGTGACAGATAGATAGATAGATACATATAGATAGACAGACAGAATGATAATACAGTATAATAACCACCAGTGTATGGTCCATATACTCCAAAATACACTGTTTCACAACACACCTCATTGTTTACACCTCAATGATTAAATTATGCAAAAACTTTGAAACACAATCTGTGAATTGCCTTTAAAATACAACTAAAATTAGGAAGTGACAGTGGAATCAATCACATTTCATTATAAATGTGTGAGATTAATTTAATGAGAAAAAGTAGCATTCTGTGCTCTCCAGATGTCACTAGCTGTGAATCTTTCTTACAGAATTCAGGGAGCAGCTCTATGATAGGGCTCTTTACTGAAAGAGTTATTGAAAAACTGCTTCAAACAGGGTAAAATGTATTTCTGTTGAAACCATCGAATAAAACATAGAGGACATCTTTTATAAGCCTCGCCATGATCATTTTCAATGACCAAAATATATTCATGTGCAACAGCATTAGCTTTTATGTTAGCAAATTAAAAGAAATCCCATAAGGGTACTAGCATTGTCATAAAGGTGTTTTTTTTTATCCTTTGATCAGATTTTGACATTTATGGCCTGATCTGAAGGTATATCTCTAGTAGTCAGGGTTCACCACTATACAAAAATGTATACTTTGCATCATCAATAATCAAACAAAAAAAAAAATCTAAATTTTATCATATTGGTCATAATTAACCTCACGTTTTAGTAAATGGTCATTTGTTTGCTTACAAGATTAACACCTGTACTGTTGCCAGAGGCCAAATGCAAATTCATGATTTTTATATTCATAAATGCTACTGCATTTATCCTCTTTCCTACTGAATGTGTGAGAAAGGTATGGTTTACACAGATAAATGCTTCACTATATTGCCATGGTCTGCATGGGCAGGTGTGTGTGTATGTGTGTGTGTGTGTGTGTGTGTGTGCTGATTTCGTTCTCACTGCTCTGTGACTGTGACTGAATCGTTATAGGGAAGACTTGGCAGGCTGTGAGGCTCTGGAGAGACTGAGCTGAGCATCACTGGTCATCCTTGCTATATTCCCTCAGAACTTTTTAAACGGGCTCCGAACAGCTTTCTTTCCCTCCTCCTCCGTGTCACCTCGATGAAAATTCAGCTGCGACCCACTTTCTGTTTTCTGTCGATTCCTTGCACCCCCGCCCCCCCCCCCCTTCTATCTGTCCTCTGACAAACGCTAACTATTCCTTTGCCTGTAATTACTGGCAGCTGCATGGCAGCAACTGGTAATGGACAATCTCTTTCCACCTGCCTCCCTTTCTGTTTCCCCTCCTCAGAGGTTGTGACAGCTGTTCGCCCAATTTATGATCGAGCGCCGCCCCCACACATCCGGACCCTCCATCTGGTCATTAGACGAATTATGTAGGTAAACTTCTCTAATAGTCTCATTCCTGTTTGATAAAGCAGTTTTTAAGCCGTGCGTGTTTGACTTGAACAATTCGCCATTAATTTGTCCTCACTTTTAGCTTCTTGTTTTACATTTAAATCCTGTTGCTCAAAGGACTCACCTTGTAGGCAAATTGCTTTTTAATTAATTTAGTTTTGTGGCTCGAAAGATAATGAATGCGGTTCAACGGCAAATTGCAGTGAAAAGACACCCATGCCGCAGCCATGCCAGTTTGATGTAATTTAGCACCCCCTCCTCACCCTCCACCCTCTCGTGCGTTACCTGAATGCTAAACGACAGGCTGCCGCTTTGAGACTCGGCGGCTGGCTTCACAGCTCACTAGGGGGCTAGTGGCTAACCCTGCCTCTATCTTCTCCAGCTGTGTGGGCGGCGTCTTCATTAAAGCAAACGTTAATAAGTAAGATAGGAGCTTTAGTAATCGCTCAGTCATGGGGCACCGCGGTCACCATGTCTTCAGAGGCTGCAACGTGATATGGATGTGATTAGCTGACATGCTAACTAGAGTGAGATGTGACTTCAGACAGGCTTGTGGGTAAGAATCCTGTCTGAAGGGAAGCAGGGAAGAGAACAAGTCAAAATTCATCATTTTCCTTCCTTTTGAAAATAATCAGATGGATTTTGGGCTATTTGAGGCATTTGTCCCTCAAGACAGTTTTCAGTCTTTGAAAAACATCTCAATTGCGCTAGGTGCAAGTAATCTATAAATAGAACATATATGCTTTTGCATATCCATTTTACTTCAGTGTGGTGAGCCTGCTTATAAGACAAGTTACTATAAATTATCCATACAGTCTTACTGAATAGCCTTGTCATGCTGGAGTCACATGAGATGAAAGCATTGCTCACCATGCAAGCATGATGTGCATGACCTCTTTATTTGGTGCTCTTGAGTAATACTTTGCTTATTGAGTCTAACAGGAAGTAAGCCATCAAATGCACAAAGCGCCTTTAGCTCAACTTCACATCTGGACTGTGAGAATTCTTGACTCATTCATCCGCTCGACAAATCACCACTAACTGCAGCTAATGCCCGCTAACGATAAAGGATAGCCGGCTGTTTAAAATAAGAGCACAACAGCCCCTGCATTGTTGAATAGAGACGATGGTTTTCCTGTGACTGCTCCAATTGGCCCCGTTCGTGACTGATAACATTCAGACTCATCAGTAACCCATTCAGATGCAGCCCAGGCACACTGATCCTAGTGGAAGGAGGTTTTAGATTGTGTTCATTAAAATGTTTCTTGGATTGGGGCTATTGAGATGCAGTCAAGCCAGGATAAATGGAGCTATGGCAACACATTATGAACGAGCCATGTCAAAACAAATGCCATAGAGTGTTATTTTTGCAGCTCCAGAAATGGTGGAATACATATAGAGACCCACCAGTTATAACATTTAAACCACCTGCCTCATTTTGTGTACGTCCCCCTCGTGTCGACAAAACAGCTCTGACCCATCGAGGCGTAGACTCCACAAAACCTCTGAAGGTGTGCTGTGTTATCTGGCACCATACATTTGCAGCAGATCTTTTTAGTCCTGTGAGTTGTGATGTGGTGCCTCCATGGATCAGACTAGTTTGTCCAGCTCATTCTAAAGGCCATCTCGACACATTGAACACTTTGTCATATTCCTCAAACAATTCCTGAACAATTTTTGCAGTGTGGCAGGGCACATTATCCTGCTGAAAGAGGCCACTGTCGCTAGAGGCCATCTCTTCCCCAGGTAAGTGTTGCGCGCACACCTGGCCATCCAAATGATATATAAGAAAATGTGACTTACCAGAACAGGCCACCTCCTTCTTTTGCTTTATGGTCCAGTTCTGATGCTCGTATGCCCATCACAGGTGCTTTTGGTGGTGGGCAGGAGTCAGCATGGGCACTCTGAATGGTCTGTGGCTACAGAGCCCCATACACAGCAAACTGCAATGCACTGTGTGTTCTGACACCTTTCTATCATAGAAAGGTGGGACTGGACCAAATGGTAAAGAAGAAGGCAAGACTATGATAAAAAGGCAAGTCAGTGGAGGTAGTGTGTTGCCCTGGGCAATGTTCTGCTGGGAAACCTTTGGTCCTGTGATTTATGTGAATGTTGCTTTGACATATGCCGCCTACCTAAATGTTATGGCAGACAAAATACACCCCTTCATGGCAATGGTATTCCCTAATGGCAGAGGGCACTTTTGGCAGGATAATATACAATGCTGCAAGAATAGTTGGAGAAATATGGCAAAGAGTTTTAAGGTGTTGTTCCATGGAGGCCCCACAAGGGACATCAACACAATATTAAGCAGGTAGTTTTAGTGTTATGGTTGATCGGTATGTGTGTGTGTGTGTCTGTGTATATATGCTTGTTGATTATAGAACTGATATTTATATATTTAGATTATTTTGATATGAGCAGTAGTTAAGTAATCAGACTGCTTAAAAAAAGCCAAGCAAAAAAAACGGAATTGACCAAAGATTTAATTGGAAAATCTCATATTAGGAAGCCTTTAAAAACATCTACATTAAAATATTAAAAATATAATTAACAAATCCCAAGCTATGCAGATAAATGACTGTGTCTTCAGGGCTACCTTTCTTATTGCTACCCAATCACTGTCAATTCATTGAGCCGATAAAGGTTAGTCAATAATTTTTGCAATCAGTTAAATGAGTTTAATTACTCATGACAGCTCTAATGTACTACACTACACATGCTACAAACTGTCTCATGACAGCTCCAGTTCCTCCTCCGTTCTCTTATTCGGTGTTGGTGACTGGGTTGTACTCATAAAGTATCTAGAAGCACCTTCCTCCCTTGTCTAACAATGCATCTCGGATCAGTGTTCCCATTTTCTGATGCTTTATGAGCCCAAAGTTTATCTGAGAACTTCTGAGGAGCTTCTCTGTTCTTTTTAACTTTGTGGTGAATTGAATTTGAAGTTTCTGTTTGTTTTTCCTCCTCTGGTATATGGAGGGGGGCGTGCTTCAGGTGGGCCATTTATCATCAGAGATAACGCAAGATTGTTGCCCCACAGAAATACATTCCCTTACGTCTCCTTTCTTCTCCTTTCCTGCCCTTATAGGCAGAAAGTAAGACTACATTTGGATCTGACACATGGACTCTCTAGATGTGAGTGGATTTTTTTTCTGTGCCTGAATGTACTAAACAATGACAGGCTGATTGATGGAGAGATTAGCCACTTCGCCATACATTCGAAGTATTCTATTATCAAGCCAAGCGAAAGGCAAATCCATAAGGACTTCATGATGGAAATTGAAGTGCAGTATTAGGTTTAGTGAAGATTAAGGGTAAAAGTGTATGTCTCTGACAGCATCGATCAATTGGCTTGATAGTAATGCACTTTGACTCCGTGCTGGCCTAGCATGTAGTTCCCCGTTCCATTTCAGTACTAGCAATAAACCGCTTTACCCTGTGAACCGCCAGCATGGCTATTGTTGCTAGGTTACGGGGACGCTGGCGAGACTGACGCCGCTCCGTCTGGCATGTTTTTCTTTGTATTTTTAAAAGTTT
>JBBPCZ010138540.1:0-20931 GCA_037974445.1 Brycinus macrolepidotus | reverse complement strand
TATATATACAGAAGAAAAGAATATATCGCAATATATATCGTTACCGCACATGCTTCAAATTATACCGCAATATGGATTTTAGGCCATATCGCCCAGCCCTATTCTGAGCTTTCTTGATCATTTTTTTTTTTATAACAAACCGTGTGACTGAAAAACATGTTTTTATTAGGGATGCATGATAATATTAGAATCATATTGGTTTTGGCAGATAATTGCTTAACAAAAACATATTCGCCAGACAGATGTTTAGCTAAGTCCGATATTTCAGACTAATATTTAATGTTGTATTATTGTACTCCAGAAGAGAAGAACAATTAGGCAGTTCTAAATCATTGCTGTCAGAAGAACACCTTCATTTGTTGTTTTTCTTTTTTTTGCGTATTTTAAAAATACCAGCGCCCAAAACGTCATAACGAACAGACCAGAAGAAATGCTCCAGAACAACACAGAAAAGCAACTTGTTACAAGTTTTTTCCTTCTAACTTTTTTGGAGATGTGAGGTTTTGTTCAGACAGTTGCAAAATGTTCTGTAATGCTGATCCAGATGGATCTGGTTGCCACTGATATATTTTTATACATTTATTCACATCAACCCACAATTTGTGTGTACCCTTTTATCACTTTATTCATCATGTTAAATCTAGTCTTTTGGTCACACAGGACCACTGATTTTTTTAACAAAACAATAGAACGTCTTTGAAGTGAAGTTGCCACAGTTTGCCTATGAGTCCCACATTACTCTAGGCCTTACTTTACGTGTGCTAGTAATAAAAAAAATCAGTCTAATACCAAGCACTTTAAAGACAGATTAACAGGTGCAACACTGGAATTAGCTCAAAACCAAAGCATGTAGCCTAATTGCATCCAAGTTAGTGCATCTGGCTTAATTTTGTGTGGCACATAAATTCTCATCGGCCGTATGGAAGGAGCACCTCTTGGCTTCTGGTAACATTTACAATGGAATTGAGCAATCTCAGACAGAGGCAGAGACCCTGTTGTCTCCGTCTCCTTGTTACGGTTGGATGCAGATCAGCAGTACTGTATATGCCCTGTACTCGAATCAGAGGCAGCTCCAGGGCTTTGTGACTTGGGAGTCCGCAGGGTAGTTTGGGGGCTGTAAATGATTGAGGAGCTATTTACAGATGAATGGGCACTCAGGCACATGTCATACAGGTGCCCTCGCCTGCACAGAGGACATGAATCATTCAGTGGAGTAGAACACAAACTGTTTCTGTTTTATATCTGTTATATCTCTAGCTGCTGCCCAGATGCATCCTTTGTGATATATCAGCACTGATATAGAATGATGAACATTATGTAGATGCTTCGAATACAGCAAAAATGTGACATTATTAATAGTGTCTATTATTAGCGTAGAGCCTATGCATTTGAAAACTGCCAGCAGTTTTTCGAAAACAACAATGACTCCAAGGAACATTGCTTGGAAAGAATCCCCCACCCTGGTTCCTGTCTATTATTTAGTCATATTTTGTAGAAAGACCACTTTGTCAAATGAGGAAACAAGATGTTTGTTAAGTGAAGGTGATCCAAGAATCATGTTTACCAACAGTGCAATCTTGATGTGCAAGCTAAATTCTTCTGTCTTGATGGTGTAAGTATTTTATAAGTATGCCGTGAGAGTCTCACAGTGTCTCAGATATGAGAAATGTAGGTTTTTAATGTCATTAGTGGATTTCAGTAGTGTGTTGAACACATTCCGTCACAGCATGCTCAGTGATGGCCCAGTGTTGTGTTCATGAAATGCTTTTTAAAGTATTTTAGCAGCAGTCTGAAGTATCGGTCCCTGTACAGTTGTGGAATGAGTAGTTAAATAACTCAGTTGTATTTTTACTGGCTAGTGTTTTTACTCCGAAGTTGATAAGGAGCTCTCATTCTGATCTTAGTGAATGGCAATAGTAATGCCTACATTTTGCCACAAGAGGGCACACAGTGCAGATTGCCATACCATGTGTACTGGTTACCATCTATTTTTCTGTAACTGCATAAATTGTGAATTCCATCAGTGTTTCATTTGCGAGGTTGAAACAGGTCCTAGTTCACCAGCTAATTTGAGCCGTGCCTCCTTCTTACCAAGACATTTTCATAATTCATCTCTCATAAGCGTTTTGCAGATTCTTGTCCAGCTTGCGGTAGATTTTGTGAAGTGTATCGGCAGCTGTTCAGTGCACAGTTGCAGCTGGAAGTGGAGAGTTTGATGCTTCTTCTGTCCATTTGCATGCTGGAGAAACGCTTAATGAATGAGTCATCACACAGAGTCTTGGGAGCTGCTGGGTGTGAAAGATCTGAAGTGCAAGCGATGTGGTGTAAACATACGTCAAGCACCTATGATTTCTTTTATAAATTGCCATGTCCATGAGTGTCCTGTCCCGTGAAGCTGGATATTCCATCCTGGCATTTAATTGCGAATTCAGAGATAGATCTCGATTCCAGGCGTATACTTTATGGACAAAGGTTTGGAAGCAACACAGACTTTTATCCCTGAAATAGTAACTTTATAGGAGACAGAGAACTGTCTGCACTTAGTGCTTTCATCTTCAGATGGCCTTTCAGCCATACAATCAAACACCGTCTTCCTCCCAAGCCCTTTGATAGGGGCTTTTCAAGCTCCGAAGCAATGAGAGTGTTTTTGGAGATGAAGACAGTGTTTTATAGCTCGAGAGGCCACATTCTGTCATGGCCATGGACTGTCACTGTTCTCAGCAGGGATGAACTTGCTTTCCTTCACTGTTAGACAAAAGCAGTGTGGAACCTGTCATGTGGTGAATGCTGATGTGCTGAAATGGACATGCGTGGACACTGCCACGTGCACTGCCTCTGCTCATTAGCTGTGCCTTCCTGTCTGACCTTTCAGGCCTGTGGGAGTAAAGGCTCGAAGATTTCAACTGAGTCTTTGAACTGTAGATGTAATGTCAGAAGTTGGTGTCAGTTTGTTAACAGCAAAACCATAATGTTAGATCGGTGTTGGACTGTTATGCCTATTAGGCAAATGAAGTCTGCTGTACTCCTTTACTTATTAATTTGCTTTCAAAAGGAGTCAGATGGGAGTCTCCGGTTTCTGGGTGAGTGCATGCTGGCGTATTTGGCTGCTGCTGCTCATTAGAATTGGATTTTTCTATTAATGTGCTTCATAAATAAATTGATTTGACCTGGATTAGTGTAAGCAGTGCCTCCTTGCCTGATTCACACACATGAAATTCTACTCCTTGAGTGTTTACAAACTACACTTGTGCTACACTCAAGGGTATGTGACATGGCGCAAATATAACATCACAATGCTTTACGTGAAAATGTTTTCATGATGCGCAGTATGTGTTTTGATATTTCAGGTTTACATATATTTTACAAGGTGCTACGTTTAAAGAAAGAGGACTGAAACACATTTTTTATTTGCAAAAAAACACTTTTTACGAAGCAACAGGAGGAAAATGCAAGGAATTTGGTAAATAAAAATAATAATTATTAGGAGACTATGCAAGTTATTATTGATTTTATTATATTTACTGTTGTTGTTTGCAGACGTTCTGCTATTAATGTAAACATTTTTTTATATGTTGTTGTTCAGTGTACTAAAATTACTGATTTTAAGAATGATGTACGCAGTAGCATGCATGAACAATATACCTGCATTATTTATTTATTGTGATAAATGATGCTGTATTACACTGCAGGATGGTTTTCTGTGCATATATCAAAAAATGTCTGTACTTGAAGAACACAGAGTGTCTTTGTGTGATTACAAAGTGAACATATTTATAATTATTCCTGTTTAACTGCAATTAATGATGTACATTTTCTAGATAGGGCTGCATGATATGGACAAAATATCAATATTGTGACTATAATGTTACATATTATGATGCTTTCCAATATTTTAAAGGACCCATCACTTTTCTGGAAATAAAAATTTTTGAAATATATAAATATTATCATTATGCATATGGACACTAAGCGTCAAAAACAGCCTGTTTTCAAATCACAATTTTTGTGATGTCACAAAACCTACACATTTACATGAATCTCTTTATCCAGCTTGTCGGAGTTTAGCCCTGCCTATTCATGCTGAAGTTCTATGGAGTGTTTCAGCCCTGTACTGCCTTTCAATGAGCTGCAATACAGGGCAGCCAATCAGAAAATTTAAATATTTTTCTTAAAGGCACCACAACATATAAACATCCTGTTAAGTACTAAGGATAGAGGTTGGAAAATGGTAATGTAAAAGTGAAATATGATGAATTATTATGAATAATATTTTTGATACACAAAGGTCATTCAAAAAAGGAAAAAGAAGGAAAATGAAGAATATGGGTGCTCAGACACCTCAGCCAGTCATTGTCTTTAATAGTCTTTAAAAGACTAGCCTAAATAAAAATGGGTTGTATTTTTACTTCAGTTAACCAAAACACTCAGTAACTTTCAGCTGGGGCTGTAGTTAGTAACCCTGTCAAGAACACTGTGATTGGTTAGAGGCTCATTTGCAAATTGCAGGCTTCTGCAATATCAGTATTGTGATTACAATGAACAGATGATATATTGTGCAATCCTAATTCTTGAGTTGATTACAACCCTAAACATCCTCAAAGAGGGGACTAAGAATCATTTCTCTGAAGTTACTGTTCTGATCAAGTTTTTGCTAATGCTAAATGTTGTCTATTCCTTTCTAAGGCACTGAGGTTATTGTTGGGGTCAACAAGTATCGGTTGGAGAATGAAGAAACTGTGGAAGTCCTGGCCATCGACAACACCACCGTCCGCAATAAGCAGATCGAAAAGCTTAAGAAGGTCAGAGTCCTTTACGTTTTAGTCGTGTATGAATGGAGGGAGGAATCCATGCTTATGTGGTGTGTGAAATGAGCTCACTAAGGTCAGTGCATAGTGTCTTTATCCAACCTAAATGCTGGAATGCCCTGTAGATTTACCCAACAGCCAGACTGCAGATCGTGCTTGCCTGGAAATTGCACTCTTGTATCCCCGTGATCGGGGAAGTTAGTCAGTCAGGAGGCCTTAAATGCCTAATTGAAGTTTCAAGGCACATTGAGGGTTTTGCAGTTTACAGTGACTCTGTCTCTTCTTATCACGCCGTGCATGACTTGTATGCTGTTTTAGACGTTTTTAGGACATTAGGGTCATAAATAGAGAGTTTGTTCCCTTTTGATGCAGTAATAGCTTTTTCTGTTCTGGGAAATCGTAGCACTAGATCTTGGAACATCGCTGTGACTGTTTGATTGTATTCAAGTTTTGGATCTCAAACACTACTCCAGCTATACTAAAGACACTTGAGAACTTGAGAACGCAGTTTCACTGCTCCGCAACTAAAAGCTTGGTGGCCTTATACCTCTTAAAGCTAAGGCTCACATGCAGCTGCTCCAGAGCTTTCCATTCTGTCAGCAATGCTTTTCTATGGAGATGTTCGCTGTGTATGCTCAGTTGAACACCTGTGTCAGAAATGGATGCACTTTAAAGTCTATATCTTCTCTAATTAGGAGCAGTGTCTGGATACTTTTGCACATACAGTAAATGGGGTTTGGGATTAGGGCTGCACGATATTAGGAAATCATGCGATATTCGATAATGTTGTTGAGTGTTGCGATGGCGATATCACATGCGATAATTAAGTAAAAACGTAGCCTTTATAGTGTTAATGTTTTCCTGGTTTGGATTTGCTGGTAACATAGACTCCAGACGCTGACTAGTCTATGCAGAAAAAAATGAAATGCAGTATTTCCATTCCAACATGTTTTTTTTTAAAGAATTTACTTCCCGTCAGCACCCCCCCCGGAGAGCACGATATCGAGAGGGACACCGACACATCTGTTTGGCCAGATATGTTGAGCTTTGGAAAAACACCATTTTTCGCAGTTCAGTCAGTCTTTCGCGATATGTATATTGAGCATGTTGATATCGCGATGACGATAAATTTGCGATATATTGTGCAGCCCTATTTGGGATTCACTGTTTCTATAGACAGTACTGCTGTAGTCGCATGGACTGCGTAAACCTCATCCCCTGATATCCAATTAATGCCACTTAGTGTAGTATGCTGCTGATAGACATACCTAAAGGACTTGTTTGCTTTATTGCACAGTAATATTTTTAATGATCATTCTGCTCACAATATTGTGACATTTTACTATTACTTGGTGAATGGGTTAAATGCAGAGGAAGAATCTCATGCTGTTCACACTGTGTGATGTGGTGTGTTCACGTATGACCGAATGATCACTATCACTTTAATCACTTATGAAAAATAGCTTTATATATAGCCAGTTATATTATATATATATTTATATATAGCCAGTAACATCAAGGCCCTAGGGATATTCTGTGAAGCTGTATTGACCTTGAGGAGCTTATAAGTGATGTGGCTAATACATAAGTGTTATTTTTGTCAGTTGCTTCCTACAGTTTGCTTTTGGAGTGTGAAGGAGCACTCAGGCTGTATATTTTCAGCGCCGTCAGATTTCATTGGGAATTTTGGAATACTTTGCTCTCGGGGTCCTCACCTTTTCTCATTGTTTAGATGGGCTGAAGAGCTGTGGCTACAGTCATTCAAAGCAGTTAGTTATTTCAAATGGTGACCATGGCAACCAGAGGTGGATGCCGACCTCATGAGCATTTCAGATCCATGTCAGTAATGAATAGCTGCACTCTTTATAATGACAGCATAACATGTAACTGATATGGTTGCCTAGAGTTAGGGGTGTTAATGCATTTATTGGATATATGGAGTCAGGTAGACTTTCGGTATTTTTTTAAATGTACCGCCTAGAGGTGTGCTTCCTGACCCGAGCTCCTTGGGGTCTGACAAAATATAGGGTTTCAAGACAATTTTTCATGTACATCATCAGTTCAGGTCTGGTTAAGGTTTGTTTTCTCATGATTTTTGTGAAGTCGATTTCATGCACTTTCTCTTCTTTGCATCCCACTCAAACCTGTACTGTCTGTCATGCTCTCTCGTAACATTAGCTGCGAGCGAAATGGCTCCTGAGTTTGAGGAGTGGGTGAACGTGGCCCTTAATGAAACCAGGCTTATTGAGAGGAGCATTAATGCTCAAGCACTTAGTAACAAAGCAAAGCTTTCTAAAAACCTTCTCTGTAATAATCCGTCTCTTTTACCACGTGCAAGCAGGTTCGGGCTCGCACACCTGTGTAGAATTCTAGCAAGACCACTGCTGCTTTGGGCCTGCAAGTCATTTCTGAACCCCTTATCAAAGATGGGATTTCAGACTTATAACAATATTATCTGAACTGATATATTGATACCCCTGCTGATATAGTATGTATGAAGCAGAGACACACAGTCATATGCGAAAGCTTGAGCTACCAATCAGAAAAATAAGATAAAATATGTATTTTATTTCATTTTATTTCAATGGCATTTTATTCAGTTTTTTATAATTAAATAACTAATTGAATATTTTCAATTCAGTTCAGTTCAATTTTATTTATATAGCGCTTTTTACAATGAATGTTGTCACAAAGCAGCTTTACAGAGTCCAGGTCCGAGCTCCTAATGAGTAAGCCAAGGGCGACAGAGGCGAGGAAAAACTCCCTAAGCTATAGGAAGGAACCTCGGGAGGAAGCAAGACTCAAAAGGGGAACCTATCCTCCTTTGGTCGACCCAGAGAGAAAAAGAAAGAGAGTCTCTATGGAGATAGCTAACAAAAGAAGGCCTTCGTGTACAAACTGGATTGGCCATCTATGGCTAACAGAGTTGGTACAGTTAAGATTTTATAGAGGTAGATTTTAGTGGAAGTGTAGCTTGAGCGTCTCTAGTCCACAACAACAGGAACAACGGGAACAACACTCTCCGCCAGAGCTTTGAACGGCAGTTGTCCTTGGATGGGGGAGGAGCACATGGGGAGTCGAAAGCAGCCGAACCAACCAAGGGCACTTGGGCACGGGGTATCAGCGATTGCAGATCCGGGGCGAGGTGACATGGAGCCCCGATGATGATCAGTCAGGCTAGACAAATGTGCAGCGGTTCCCCTCTGAGAGAACATAGAACAGAGTTAGTTCTGCTTAAGTTTACAGAGTATAACTGTAAGGAGTGCAAGTTGAGACTTGATACCTCCCTATTACAGCCTAGCTAGAAAGGGTGGAGCCGAGGGGTATGATGGACATGAGAGTACCCTGAGACAATGGCACCCCCCAGTCCACTGTCAACAAACCTGAGTGAATATGAGGAATGGTGGGACGACAGCACCAGCATTCCGGTTTACTTGAATTCTCTGTGCCCACCACCTCCCAGCTCTATACCCTTCCTCTGACAGGAAAAATTAATTACAGAAAGCCTGACTAAACAAGCAGGTTTTCAGCCTGGACAAAAACTGAGACTGAGTCTCGAACAGAAGAGCATTCCAGAGCTGGGGGGCTTTATATGAAAACGCTTTTCCCCCTGCTGTAGCTTTAATAAAATCATGACCTATCCAGAGTGACATTTGATATCTGGACAATGCTCTGCAACACTACCAACAATTGTTTTGCACATATTAAGCAGTGATTCAACACTTTGGTGTGATTCTTCTCACCTACCAACTATGTGTATCAACTGAAAGTCAGGTACTCTCTTTGTAAATGAAGCTTATGGAAGCATTCTCTATGAATTGACAGGACTGGAAGTGACATGTATAGGTGAGCAGCTATTATGCTATTATGCCTCGACACAAATACAGTAATTGCAGTGAGATCAGGGGGATTCAGTTTAATTCAGGTTTGACGGGTGGTCTCACACTTGCAACACTCCTGATAGTGTGTTAGAGATTTTGGAGAATGCAGGCTTTCCATAAACTGAAGCTTTTTAGAACTAAGTGGATAATGTTTTTTTCTGAGAAGAGAATAGGTATTAAATTGATAATTAGGTTTGGTGTGTAAATTTTACTTTAGTAGTTTATCACTGCAGTTTCAAGGCTGGTGTTGCTAATACACACCAGAAGACAACAGTCACCCAGATCTTCTGTAAATACATTATCAAACCTGATCAAACCATATCTGGCTCTTCATTTAGGTGGTGCAGACATGTCAGTGTGGTTTAGGACTCATTATGACTTACTGTGCACTACAAAACAGAACAAACTTCACCATTACGGACAATCATTTCAGACATCACCAGAGCTGGAAAGGACTGATCTTTCATAAGTATTTATGATGGTTGTTTACGTTAAAATCAATACTGGATCAGTACTCCTACTCCTGAGGTAGTATAAAGCAGACTCTGTGGCCTAAAAATAACCCACAGTAGTTAATTTTTAGAGCGCACAGTAAGTCATACTGTGTCCTAACCCACATCCACAAGTCTCGCCAAAATTTAGACTCCAGACGTGTCTTGGCTGATCTGGAGTAAGTGGAAAATTGTATAATTAGATTTTTTTAAACTAGTCCTTTAAAGACACCAAATCATCCTCAGACTCAAACAGGCAGATGCCTGAGGCATCCTATTTTTGGAATAGGTTTTGATAATAGTTTTTTAAAATGCAACTCAATACAGCATTTAATTTTCCACTGTGTTGATATTGCCACCAACCCAGCTGCGTTCCTGGAGTGCATTTGCCATCTGTAAGATGTTTTTTGTGACTCTGAAAGCTTACAATAACATGAACAAGATTCACAACAGCAATGCTCCCATGTCTGTGTTGTGCCCTGGGCTATGGCGTATTCCATGCGTTTGTGCTAAGGTCACTTAACATTTCGCTTTGAACTGGATGTATGATCAGATAGAGGTGGGCTTTCCTTATCAGTTCCATTTTTGTCCTCAGAGACCTTCGCAATGTGATGTTCTAGTAATGTGCACAGATTAAACTTTTTCATGCAGGAGGTTTCTTCTGATGAACACAACTTGTCTCATGTGTTTTGTATTTCCATAGTGTGTGTAAAAGGGTTGAGCGTCAAGGCAAATATCTCAAATTATGTTTGACAAGAGGTCTTGTTCTGGTTCTTGGAATTCTGTGGAAAGAATAGTCTGGTACTGTTTTAAAGGGGAATTCCTCCAAACACTTAAATGTGTTTTTCACATCTTGTAAAACTTCAGAGCTGTACCAAGTGCTTGACATGCTTACTGCTGCTATTGTGACCCGCTGAGACATTACTTGGTTGTTTCTACAGAGAATTGATTACATTTGATTGGTCATCTCTACTGCACTTGCTCACCAGTATACACATGGAGACAATTGGCTTTGGTTGATTGAGCCATACATGTATTCCTCTCTGGTGCAGTGTTGTAAACGCTAGATAAAATTTTATTACTCATTTCATTTTACTAACATTTCATTCGTAGTCTTATCTATACCATCCCCTGGGCAGGACCTTTCTGTCTGTGTGGATTTGTAGTGCTGTAGTGCATTTGCGTGTTGAAAATGGTGAATACAAAAATGAATGATTTTATCTACCGTTATTTTGTTTGGGCTGTATGGGCCAGGATTGCACCGATTGTGGGCTGAGGCTAGCGTTATAAAGAAAATGTATTGTAGTAGCCCAGTGGGGCTTAAAAATTCCACTGTTCGGGAATGCAATAAATTCATTAGTCTGAGCTATTGATGGGCATCCTTATTTACAGCAGTGAGGCACCCTCATCATCTGAATATGTCTTTGCTCAGTAACAGTGAAATATTATTCTTCCCGCTCCAACTTGTACTATAGCTGTAAAAAAAAAAAATTGTTTGAGGAATTGATTTTTTTATGTTATTGAATGAAATATTTGATTAATTAGTCTGAATGTGTCCTGAAGAAAATTAATGTCTTGTATCTGTTCTGACTGACACTGATGTTAATTGAGCATGTATATTTGTATTGTAATACTGATAAACATATTGATTCTTGCCACCTCCAGCATTTTGTGTTAGTAAGTGGTCTTTATTGCAGAGCTTTGATAGAGCTGCTGTGTTCTTGACTTGCAGGTGAGAGAGAGCAGAGATGCGGATGCAGTGAAGAAGTGCCTGGGCGCTATAGAGCAGTGTGCTCGTACCAGGGAAGGTAACCTGCTGGAACTGGCCGTGGAGGCTGCAAAGGCACGGTCAGTCAACCTCAATTAAGATCATTTATACCAGGTCCCTAAAGCCCTTACACTGAAGAGCACATAAAGCTGTAAAGCAGCCCTGTGGACAAAATAATGGCCTGTCATAATTGGTTCACTGTCAGCAGCGGTCAGGACTGTTTACACTGCTTAGCTGAAACGAATCCTTCAGTGGACACTGCATTTTTTTTTTTAAGTGTGGAATTATTCTATAATGCAACAAAATACACAATTCTGGACACTTACTATATATACTGTGTGGCCTATTTAACCCTATGTAGTAGAAGTTATTGTGGGCCATCATAAAAAAGCATAGTAGTAAAGAATGTATGCTACATCACAGAATGTAAATCGAATGTCAGTGTAACTGATTATGTAGCTACATATTTGCAATTCATTATGTAAATATATTGTGCAAATATGTAATTACATTTAAATCAGATATACAAATGACAGTGATAAAGTAATTGCATTTACATTGTATATCAAAATGTAATAAATCTAGACTTCAAAGAGTTGGAGAGTATGTACTGTGTAAAATGTTAGGACTGTAGGGGCTTTACAGCAATACTGCATTTTAAATTTGAATGAGGTAAAAGAATCATTACTCATAAATGAAGCACTTATTTGGGTTGTGCAGGTGTTCAGTGGGGGAGATCACGGATGCGATGAAATTGGTTTTCGGAGAGCACAAGGCCAGCACACGCATGGTGAGTGGAGCGTACCGCAGCGAGTTTGGAGAGCATGAGGAAATCGCCCTCGTGCACAGCCGGTAAGACATCGAAGACTGCTCTCAGAAACATGTCCCTCACTCAGTGCTTATCTCCATGAAATCGCCAGGGAGCTTTTAAGAGGCATTCTGTCTCGGGCATTGCACAACTTTAAGGTGCTTTTAAGGGAGATCACAAAGAACTTAATGGCTGAGAGTGCATCCTTCACTAATACCCAGTGTTTCTGTGCGTGATTTGTCTCACACCCTCATGTGTTCATTATTTAGGGTCATGCAGTTCAAAAAGCACGAGGGGAGGAATCCCCGCCTGCTGGTGGCCAAAATGGGGCAAGACGGACATGACAGGGGTGCAAAGGTCATCGCCACAGGATTTGCAGATTTGGGATTTGATGTGGACATTGGGCCTCTCTTCCAGGTGGGTTTAACAATAATGAAAAAGAACAAAGCAACCCTTTTGCTGTTGCAAAGCTCTATTGATTGCTTTAAGACTTCCTTTTACAGAATTCAAAGCCAAGCATTATAGACCAGCTCAAACAGTAAAGGGTTATAGATTTTTAAATTCACTGCATTAAGTCTGAAGCCTACTTGATTTTACATGTATGTATGTTGAGAGGTGCAGGTATTGGAGCAGGGGAGTAAAATTGACTTTTGGATGTATTGTTGCATGTCATGTATTCAAAATCAGAATATGTGACTAAAGGACAAAATGTCTTATTTCGGGATAATATTTTTCTGTCCTCTTCCTATGGAATAAACTTTCTTTTTCTATACAGTCTGCCCTGAATGATCATGAGCATAATGTTACCGCTGTGCAATAAAGGTCTTTTCTCTGCTTCCTTGTGGACCCTTGCCTTACTTTATAATTAACTTCAGCTCAGTGAGTTTGGAGGATTTCTTTTTTTTTTTGACGTGAAGTTTCTACTCTTTCATCATGCTTTCATCATATAACACCAGTGAGCCAGTTTCAGAGACAGCCACACATGCCCAACCCATGACAACATCTTGTGCACTTTGGGTCCTTTTGCTGTCTTTTTTTGGCACACCTTTCTCTTCTCATTGCTTTAAGAAAGGATTATCTTTACCTCCTCTGTCCATAGAACTTTGTTCCAGAGCTCTTCTTTGCAATTGTATTTCTTTGCAAATTCAAGTCTGGACTTCCTGTGCTTGGTGCTGAAGTTTTGCATTTTGCTGTGTAGCCTCTAGTTCTTCTTTCAAAGTCTTCTGTGAGTAAATTGTTATACTTTTACCACTACATTCCAGAGATTGCCTCTAATGCTCTTTTTATATTATTTATTTTTTTTTACATCCTTATTTCTGTTATCAGCAAGTACTTGATATCTCCCTTGAATCTGCTTACTGCAAATTGCTTACTCTCCCAGCGGTGTTTTTCCTTTTCTTTTCTTTTTGTACATTGTTTATTTTTCAATGCCTTAATACCCTGTGTGCCTTTATCTCATTTTTGAAAAGGCATTTCTTGGTTTATGCGTTTTGCCACAGAATTAGACCTGTACTGCGAACCCTTATGGTTTCAAGCAGTCTTATTCATTCACTGCTCTTTTGGATTTTGAAAATATGGCATCACTCAAGCAATTACCTGTCACCCATTTATTCCAGCACTTATGCTGAAATCTGGGGACTAAACACCGAAAACGACCTTGTCCTTACATGATTTTAACCTCTAAGATAAACATTATCCAGAAATAAAAGATTCAACAGTTCAGTCATTAAAATTTATGAACATGCATCAGAACTGTTCCCAGTGCATATATTTCTCTGTAGAATATGCCAAGACTAGGCAAATTATGTCTAATACAGCACTTTCCCCATCATCTGTGGTGTATATACAGTCATATGCATGACAGAGTAGCGCTTAAAATAAGATACTAGTTTGGGCAGTCCTGGTCTTATTAATTTTCTAAGTGAAAATAAGAGCAGGTTCTACAGAGAACATACTTCTGCACATGTTAAAGTGCAGTTACTGAATTTGCTGAATAAAAAAATGTTTTGTATTTCCATAAAAATGTACCATAAAAATGTGGCCTGTGAAAAATTTCTATTTGTTTATTCTTTCCTCTTAATTATTTATTGAACTCAAACAAACAGAATGTGCAGAAAAATGCCATGTTCTGTATAGAGGATTATTATTTTTCAGACATTAAATGACATGGGGTGTTCAGACTATTACATTTGACTTGATATGCCTAAGCACTGGTGAAGTTTAGTTTACCCAGGGTCTGAGAATAAGTTCTCGGGAATGCTATAAGACTGTAGTATACAAATTTTGGGGGCTGCTTGTTATAGTATAGATAAACAAAAGGGGCTCAAAGATACTCAGTATGATGCAGTATGACTGATTACTGGTTGGTTCTGTCTTGATGAAAAAAACATGCTGAACTGAAGCTCAGGGTTTGTCTCAGTGGGCTTTACTGCTGGTTTCCCATTTTATTTACCCTATGGGCAATGCACAATTAAACTTGGAATTCAACATCTGTTACAGTGTCTTGCAGAACAACTATGTACCACATTTCCTATGTTGAGGCGTGGACCAAAACACATACCACTGCCATTTCTTCACACAAGACTAATGCTCTTCTTTTAGCCATGAGTCTTTATGCCCTCCAGTCAGTGACTAAGCAGTGACTTGGCTAATTATTAATTGTGAAAAGGCTGCAGGCTTTATGCCATCAGGTGGTTCTCTTTGTTGGTTATGATGCTCTAATTCCTTCTTTTATTACCATAATGGGAACCCTGTGTAGTGATGCCGGTGGTGTCTTGTTAGTGGAATGAGAATGACAATGACATGTATGTGTTTATTTTGATGTACCTTGGAGAAAGGCACTGAAAGAGATGCTCTGGAGGAAAGACAATCTATATTAACTACAAATTGCCTATAATGCACTTTCTAAACTTAATAGTCATTCTTGCCTCACAGAGAAGCTACATATTGTTTGCCATGCCTTTGATCAACTCCCAAACGCTGCCATTGAAGAATCTACTTCACTGGCCTCAAAAGCCAATATACCCAGTGTGGGGCTGTTTTTGTTTGTAAATTATTTCTCTGTCTGTCTGTGTGCATTTCCACTGCGACAGACCCCACTGGAGGTGGCTCAGCAGGCGGTGGATGCAGATGTGCACTGCGTGGGGGTCAGCACACTGGCAGCTGGACACAAGACCCTCGTCCCTGAGCTTATCAAAGAGCTACGCAAACTGAATCGCCCAGACATCCTGGTAATCTGCGGAGGAGTTATACCGCCACAGGTACGCCATACCATTGAATAGCTTAGGCAGTCTTAGGCAGTGCTATTTTCAGACTAGTGGCACTGTACACGTGGATCATGAGGCAACAACAGCTCACAAATCATGTCCCACCGAGTGTAGTGGCTGCAGATCGTACCAAATTAGAAACCAGTGACCTTTTTCACATTTTAATAAACCACATAAAAGCAAGAATTAAAAAGCCTGACAGTGGACTCCCACTATGATTCTGCTGCCGCTTCATCAGCTTGTTGCCTCGAGCTGTTATTGAGAACAAGTAGCACAAAAGATTTTTTCATGCACACTTTCTGCCATTTAACAGACTCACACATTTAACAGATTCACACATCAAAACAGTCATCTTTAGAGGAAGTCAGAATTTGGGGGCATACATCTAAGTTTCATATACAGCCATGGAAAAAAATAAGAGACTGCATAGTTTTTTGTTTTTTTTCTGGTTATTGTGTTTTGTAATTTATGGGAGTGTGTCTGTGTAAAATGTGCATGTCACTATTGATTTATACACTATTGGCAACAACTGAAAATTCCAAACAAAGAAATATTTAGAGAAAATTTAAAAATAATACATATAAATAATTTATTATACCTAGGAAATGTTAAACTACACAACACTCTTCCATTATTTTACAATTGCAACAGTTAAAATAGTAATGTTAAATGCATAGTGTGTGCATGTGTGAGCTCTGTTTCATCCCATCAGCAAACTGAGTCAGGAATGAAGCTGCTGGAATACAGTACATAGAATAGCTGCTATACAAACACTACTGCACTTACAGCACATATGGAGGCATTTCTTATTTTTTACACAGCTCACATTGCAATAGTTCATAAAAGAATAACAACCTGTGCATTTTACACACACACACACTGCTGCAAATTGTACAAACAGTGAACAGAAAAAAAGGGAAAAGTTTTCTCTAATTTTTTTCCATGGCTGTATATATGCACAGAGAACCTTGAGTCTGTGTCAATATTTGATGCATAAACATTAGTGATACAATAACATTTTTTAAGTATAGAAATGGGAATACATCTGCCTGGGTTGGCATGATAGACAAGAAGGTTACAGATTTAACAAAATGTTTAGTGGGGACATTTAGCACAGTATCATCAGATATCTATCTTTTTTTTTTTTTTAAGCATCGTGTTCACTCATGGGTCTGTAAAGTTTGCAAAGTAAAACAAAAATACAGGTATGTGGGAGAGACAGCAAAACACTGCTACAAGGATTTGATTATATTCAGCCACAGGAGTGTTACTGAGAAGGTACAGAATGATTAGTTCTGGATAACAAACACCACTCCGGCTCATCCCAGAGGATTCATCACTCCAGAGAACGCAGTTCCACTGCTCCATAGCCCAATACTGGAGAACTTTATACTCCTCTAGCCGACACTTGGCCTTGGGCATGGTGACCTTCTAACAGTTGTGCTCAATTTTAAACTCAAATGGCTGGTGTGGCAGCTGGTTTTCATTCCAACAAATCAGAAGCAGCCTGCAGCCGCATTGGTCTTTTCCAGATTAAATTACACCTCACTGCCTTAGGTTCATATGCAGCTTTTCCAGAACTCCTCATTCTGTTGACAGTTGTTTTCTATGGAGATTAGACAAGTTTGTGTGTGTGTGTGTGTACAGAAAAGAACACCTCTACAGTGGTTGCATCTTATAGAAGAGCATCTAAATACTGGACATAAAGTGCAAACCTGTTTGCCATGACTGATAAACGTAGCATGTAGCTAGAATGTGTTAAAAAGAATAATGAAGGGTATACACTGCAATTTTGGGCTGTCCCAGACCAGAGATGAACTTAAAAAATGTCTTTGGCTGAGGCTTCAAAAGGTGGTCCTAAGTCACACTGTGAAAGAGGTTCAAAGATAATCAGTGTCACGGTTTTACGACCAAATATAGCCAGGACCAAAATTTTGACAGTGTCTCACAGTGTGACTGCTGCTATGACCTACATCTACTAACCAACCAGTGGGAATGCATGGGCTAGATTCTTGATTCGTTGTGGATCACTATAGCGGTGCAGATGGACGCACGCTGATAACATTTTATTCTTGTATATTGATTTAGCCGACAATGCAGTGGGTGTTATCACTGTGCACTCTACTTGTCATAATTGATGTCAAACGCAAGTTTATTAGTTCCATCTCGCACAGTGTGTCTGGCAGTGAGTTTATAAGTTCTCTGAAATCTGACAGTCTGTAGGTATCTTAAAGAAGAGTGTAGTTAGAGAGTATATCAATTTCATCATTAGGAATAAATTTGAATAAACTGAGATATCAAAAATGAATGTCTGTGTCTAGGGGAGTAGTAATCATATGAACATATTATTATAAAACACTGCAGAACAAAGTGCTTCAGGGTGAAAGTAAAATGACAGTTGCCACTAAAAGTGTTAGATAAATGTTAAAATGGTATCATGAAATGATTTTAATAGCATTAAATATTTAAAAGCCTAAACTATTTCACACAGTCTGCTACGAAATGATATATTAAGCGAGTGGGGGAAATGCAGAAAGATTATCTGTTCTATCTACTGCTGATCACTGTATTCCATTCCATTGCATTTATTACTGACTTTATTTTTTTCATTAAATGACTTGGAATGCAGTGACGCAAATGCTGGGACAATAGATTGCCCTTTTAGTGAGTCTGTGGACAAGCTGTAAATAGCAGCTTTTCCCCGTGGAGTCCCAAGTGACTACTTACCATGCAAATTACTGCTAGTGATTTCCTATATACTGTTCGTTCGTCTATACTTGTTGCTGTGCTGAATTCTGATTATTGCTGACAGTCATTAAAGTACATTGTTCATTGATTCCATTATGTAATTAGTCACCAAGTCATACATAGCTAGTTATTACTCATATTTGCATATTGCATGTGGTCTGTTGTAATGCCAGAAAAGAGACATGGTGTGGCGGGAATGCTCATTCAGTTTAATGGAAGTTGAAGTTCATTCCGTTAAAATATCAAAAATGGCTCTCTGCTCTGGAACCTCATTTTGGAACAAAGGTTCCCTTAGGACCTCTGCCATTGTGTGTGTCTGTTTCTGTGAACATCTTTGTTTGTTCAGCACCTTTATCACACCTTCATGTTTTTGTCTTGCCAGTGAGGGTGTGCTGTGGGCAGTTTTAGAAATCATACAACCTTCTCTTTGCATAATATTTTCTATCAGTAACTGAAAATCATAGTCTGGAGTGTTTGGTTGTTATAAAGTGTGATTACACTGTCATTGAGTGATCTCAGATGGATAGTGAGTGTGAACTGGAATAAAGCTGTAGTAATTAGAGAAATCCATAACTCTGTAACCTGATAAAGAAAGTCCTTTCACTTACAGTCTGTGGCAGTTATTTCCAGGGGCGCAGCAGAGAATGTGTACCATGAGTCAGTACGTCTCACCCCCTGTCCTGAGGACCCCTGCACTGTTCAGTTTTGGGCTTTTTTTTTTTTGTTTTAGGTAGCAGTTTCAGTTTGTCAGATTGGAGGGGGTGGCTGGCGAGTGTTTTCATTATTTTTGTTGTTGTTGTTTTTCACATTTAGGTGTGGTGAGCTGCCACAGTGAAGTGTTACCAGTAGAAATACTGCCCCATATAAATGTTACAAAACTAAAACATATCTTTTCAGCCTTTTCAGTATTTGCATGCCATATTCAGTCTTTGCTTCTTGTAGGATGCTTTCCTTTAGTTTTGTCCTTAGTAAATCAAATGCATTTGCACTGGGGCTCAATCAGATTTTCTTCCTGAAAAAGTTCACATTTGCTTTAACCACATTTCTTGAGACATTGTCTGCTGCAGTGTCAATCACCAGTGAATTTTGAGAGATTGAAAGGAATTTGATTCCTGTGTGATTGAACCAATAGTGATGTAAAAAGCCATCGTTTCATTACAAATGTAATGGTTCATTAAAACTTCATTGCAAAGCCATAGCAAAAACGGATGACTTCACTTTCTCTCTGATATCCTGCAGGACTATGAGTTTCTGTACCAGAGTGGTGTTTGCTGTATCTTTGGTCCAGGGACCAGAATCCCCCAAGCAGCAGTGGAAGTCATCGACAACATAGAGAAGAATCTGGAGAGGAATCGCCAGGCTGTGTAACTTCTGATATGTCTTCTGGTAGAGTCTTCTGATGGAGTCGAGTCTTCATGAAAGTCTCTGGAAGGTCATGGGATAGGTTATCTTGAAACAAGATGTCGGAATTTGATGCCACTATGGATACTAAGCATTACCGCTGTATAGTTGAACAGTTGCCAGTGAAGTCATGAAAAGGATAATTCTTCGTTAGCTTGTGCTTTTCCATGATGTCTCATGCACAGAAAATAGCAGTCACTCTGATCTTGTCTTATCTTTGTTCACAGTGTGTTCTTTACACTAATCTATTTTTCTACTTTGATTTGCCCCTCTAATTTGTTCCATTTGTTGTGAAGCCAAACAAATTGTATGCATTTGATTAGTATGCAATTGTATTGCTTTTGAAGGGTCTGCCATTTCTGTAATCTTTTCATTTAAAGACTCTAGATCTTAATCTGCTCCTCTACGCTTCTTTCAAAATACTCAGCCATTGGCCATTGGCCACTGAGTGTACAACAGAGATTTATTATAAGTATATTAAATGATCCAAAATGAAGCATTCAAGGTTTGATGTGTTGACACTTTTGCTCTCTCTTTGCAGTGTGTTTGGTGCAAATCCTGTGCCTTATAAGTAGATGTGCACCCACGTGGAAGTAGTGGGCTTAAACTGATATTCAATGAAAATGAAATATGTCAGATACAAGCATGTTTTTTTTTCTTTCTTTTTTCAGGCAGTTATCTGCCAGTATTGATGTGATTACAATATCATGCATCCCTGAAAAAGGGTGGTGTTGTGTTTGGCACCATCTGCTCTTATATTCAGTACAAATGAATGATGGCACAGAGTTGTACAAATGTATTACTTTTTCCTCTTAGTAAAAGATTATCTGTCACGAAACTGTAAACAACATTGTATTTCCTTTGGGTCATTCACAAACATTCTTTGTCTGATTATCAAAACAGTGTAACTCCTTTGTAAATGCTGGGTAAGTTAATTACTGAAGTACATCTGACACCAACCCTTTCAGTCCCCACACAAGGCCGTGTCTGTTTCTGTTCTAAAGGGGGGTAAGCACATAATCTTTCCTTATTGCTTCCTCATCAGAGCTTTTAATTAGAACTTGTCAATAACAGGCATTGGGATTATAATGTAAACATTGTTAATAAAATGAACAACCATGAACTAAAAAGGTAAAAGTAGAAGTAGGCAGTTTTCCTGAAAATATTTGTTCTTTTTACCAAGCAATTCTGCCTCCTGGTATAAAATTCTGTGTCCTGATAACTGAGTAGTTACCAATAATAATTTTCTATAACACAACCTAACATTTTATATTTTATATAACTTCTGTAAGACACTTTAACCTTTGAATTAATCAAGGACCCTTACACAAGATTTGCTGTGAAGCTAAAAGAGGTTCTTAGCAGCAGTAAGCCCATAAACTTTATACATACAGCTCTGGAAGTAAACAGGTTTCAATGTCTCCTGAGCTAGTTATTTGTTACTGACATTTTTAAGCAGCTAAGAAAGACTTGCTTATGACATTATGAGCGGATAAAGAGATCTTTCTGCATTAAAACAAAACTAAAGCTGTTGAAAGCACATACAATGTTGGTAACTATGCCTCTCGTCTCTGCTTATTTATCTCTTCTTGTCTATTCTCCTTATTTATTCATCCCCATCCCCCCCCCATGTGTGTTTAAATAAAAAAAAAATAAAAAAAACCCTACTCTTACTTCCATGCCTTTCTTACTTTTGCCTTAACTTCTGACTTTTCTTGACAGGTGTCGTCTAGGTGTACTTAGCCTGCAGTAACTTGGTTGAA
>JBBPCZ010138439.1:0-20953 GCA_037974445.1 Brycinus macrolepidotus | reverse complement strand
GTGTGTGTGTGTGTGTGTGTGTGTGTGTGTGTGTGTGTGTGTGTGTGTGTGTGTGTGTGTGTTTGTGTGCGTGCGTGTGTGTGTGTGTACATATTCGTATATGTACATGTGTGCCACTGGGCCATTGACCCATGCTGTTCCTCTTTACTACACACACACACACACACACACACACACACACACACACACACACTAGATAGCGACATATATATGTGTACGTGTGTATTTCAACTAGATCGAGACATATAAACACGTGTGTATGTCTCAATCTAGTTGAAATACACATGCACACATATATAAGTCTCTATCTAGTTGTATGTGTGTGTGTGTGTGTGTGTGTGTAGGGAAGAAACAGCTTTGAGTTCTCTGGGACGTTTACAGCTTTGGCCGCTGGCCCCTGCTGTTTCTCTTTAACTTAATTTCAGCAGACAGAAGGTTAATGAACCTCCGCCATCACGGCCACAAATACAAGAACCAATTAGCGAGTCTGTGGCACTTTTCCTTGATGGCGCTCTGGTTTGTTTTTGTCACCTGCTGGCCTGCATCTCCTCAGCTGTTCTTCAGCCGTGCATGCCTGTACACACTCTGCTATGAGCCAGTGTCTATTTGCAGCTTTTTTTTGTGACATGTGGCCCATTTCAATGGTCCAGCGTGCAGTACACACACACACACACACACACACACACACACACACACACACACACAGCAGGACAAACAGTCTGACAGGATAGCGTTTGTTCTTAACATATAGCAGCTTTCTCTGTCGCTCTCCCTCAAGCTGACACACGTGCACAGACACACACACAAACACACACGGGGCACAGTGTTGGGAGGCTTAATTACAGGAGACTGTGTTAAGCTGTTATTTTAGCAAATATTTGACCAGCGATAGCTCCTATATAATGCAATTAGATAGGTAACGCTGTGTTTACCCATCCGGCGGATAGGTCAGCTACGAAAATAAGCTCACATGATACCGGCCTGTTAGATGGCTCTTATCTTCCCGATCAAAGAAAAACAGTGTGACAGAGTTGACTGTCCAAACCCCAGCATGCACTTTGCTTAAGCCTGTATTAGTCAGTAACAAAGGAAGTCCTCCTCAGTGTTCCTGCACATTTGTTTTGGCTCAGAAAGTTTGTGGTGGTTTTGTCTATGGGAACATATAAGGTAAATCAGTGTTATGAGTTAAATCATCAAAGAGTGTATGGTTGGTGGATAATGAGGATAGGGTTGCATTGATTTAACACTTATTTGATATATTTTGATAATTAAGACCTGACAGGCAGAAAGGATGGCTCTGCAGGTGATTTTTTTTTTTAGATTTTTTTGGATTTTTGCACCTATTACATCTTCCCTTAAACTGCAATAATAATACAAAATGTCAAAAGTCAACTAAAGTGTGTTTAATTTCAGCAATTTTACCTATGTATGTCACCCTTCAACTTTACTGAAGGCTTAGCTCCGCCCACACTTGATGCAGTCATGTGGTGTCATATATCACTGAAAAGCTCATATCCTGTAGAACATCCAAAATGTCTATTCCATTTGTACTGATGACAACATTCATATATATGGTAGATAAATGGTGGATGTTCTCTGAGATCTCATTGGGAGATGCAGTTCTGTGTTCTTAATTGTGTAGAGCATAGTGTATTTCGGATAGGGTATTTTCTGCAGAGTTTTTATTGGATTTATTTCGACTGTATATTTTATATTGTTCTTGTCTTTGTGTGTCTCTGTGTCTGTGCAGTCGTAACATAAGCAATTTCCTCAAGGATCAATAAAGTTTTCAGATTCTGACTCTGAAGTGTTTTCTCAAAATCAGCCTTTCTGTACATTCAGAACCAGAAATCTCAGCCTCTGGAACACCTGCTTTGATTTTTTTAAAAATTCATACACAGCTCATGGCTGTAATTATGCTAGATTTTGTACCAAGAATGACATGAAATACATTTTTTAAGTAGCACAATGGTTTCTTCATTAAACAAAACAGTGAGTTTTCAATAACCTGTTGTGTATAATCCTCAATCTTCACATGTGTGTCTTCACAAATGTTTTAATTCTAACATCATCATCATCATAATTATCATTATCATCATTATTATCATCACCATCAAGGCTAGATTAAATAAATATATAAACACACACACACACACACACACACACACACATATATATATATATATATATATATAAACAAGGACATCAGTGATCAACTGGCAAAAAATTAATACAATATCTTTTGTCACTGGGAAAGCCTGTCGAATATCTGACACTTTTATGAAACTGTGTACATTTGTGAAGAAATAAACATTTCTTTATTAGTGTAAATACTAGTTTTTCACCAGCATCACTCCGCTGACCGCTCTGCACACCAGACTCTTTGGAGATACTGTAAGCACGGCTCCTTTCTTAACTCTGATTTGAGGTAACAACTGGTTTCTCCAGGTACAGTTCAAATCATTTACTTACTGCTCTGGTTTGCTAGCTAGCTAGCATGGTGTCCTTTGCATTAATAAATGAGAGTAAATGAAGGCCCGCAGGTCGTGACAAACTTAAAACTATACAGTTATGTACCGGTAAAGGTTTAGTACAGTGTAGTAATGATATTAATGAAAGTAATATGATACCGCTATAATAATATACATCTGTCATCACAGCTCAAGATGACACATGACATCTGTTGTGACCTTTTTATGGCGTGATTACTGCAGTGTAAGGCAGCAGAATTACCACAACTTTCTCTGTCAACCCTGGCTTAGATACAGATTAAGCCAGGACTAATCCTTGCACATGAAAGTCAGATGCCTATGACAAACAGCCCCCTGAGAGTACAGAGGAGGAGGAAGAAGGAAAGAAACATGTAAATATGTGGAAAGTAAAGCATTTGTAACAGTAATAAGCAATGCCGAATCTGTGACAGGTCTTATTGGAGTAATAATTGCATTATGTTTTTTCATGTTTCACTACATGTTGTACTTGTATAACTATGTGTGTGACAAATAAAGAGTCTTGAATCTTGAATGTCTATATTTCCAGCACTAACAAACAATGTCTGACTGAGGCCATGGATGTCACAAAAAAGGAAGCTTGGCCCTGATTGGATAACTTACCGTGCCCTGGAGCAGGATAGGCGTCCCGTAGCATGATGTAGGACTCTTTAAAAAGTGAGCCACTGTTGTGAGACAAAAAATCCAGGGTTAGATTGAAAAAAGCTTAAAGTTATCTGGCTAAGCCATAAACCCTGCTTTGTGAGCCCTGGTTCCGTCAGTTCTGAAAGTATTTACAGAGCCTTAAAATGAGCCGCTTTCACCTGCTGAACGGATGCCATTAATCCATCTATAAGTTTAACCAGCCTTTACTTTTATTAGCATTCTGCTTTAGTCTGTAATACACTGTTTAAAAAAGGAAGATTTTTGTTCAAGGTATGACAATGCAAATGCAGTCTAAAGGCTACAAAATGGGTTCAGTTGTGTAAAATCATTTTTTTCACAGTTGAGATGACCTTATCTGGACCATATTTTGGCACATTTGGACCATTTAATTCAAAATTAATAAAGGAAATAAAAAGCCTGGGGTCGGGAGTATGGAGTCAAAACAATGTAATAACTAATATTATTAAAAATTAATCATTTTTAATAAATATTATTATCATGTCAAATATTATCCCTTATAATCATAATACATTAGTGTTCTGGGGTGGTGTGATTAACTTCAGTGATGACAGAACACACGCACACACACACACACACACACACACACACACACACACTCAAAATCCAGAATAATTACTTAAGTCATGACAGATTGCCTCAGCGTAGGTCACTTTATGGGGTCTCCCTGGCCCCCCAGCCCCCTCTCTCTCACACTACCCCCCCAGCCTCATCTCTTGCAGCGCCTGCTAGGACACTGTCCCTCCAGGGGGAACGATTTCCGCCTGCTTGGCTGCCTCTCTGTCTGCTGGCATAGGTTGGCATGAGTCCGGAGAGTGGGTTACACTGCCATCTGTCTCTGCGAAGGGCCCTGTGTGATGCCCTGCTGGTAATGAACCGCTAATGAACGAGGAAACAATCTTTCTTTCTCTCTCTCTTTCTCTCTCTCCCTCACTCTCTGAGTCAGCAGTATATTCCCATCCTCTGCCCAGTTTTATTCTGTTCGAATCTGGATCAAGTTGAAAGACGCCGCTTATTCCCAGTCACTCCGTCTGCTTGTGTCATTATAAGTCGTCATGGTCTTAGTTGGGCTTAGTTTCTAGAGCCCCGCTTAAAGGCATACTTATCGACTTTGGCGGAAGTTAGCTGAAGCTGTTTGAAACTCAACAACAGCCAAATAAATCCAGCCCCTCCCTTCAGCACTCCATCTAAAGCCTCATCCTCTGCTGGCAAGGCCTTAATGTAAGAGCTAAATGAACACAAATAAAAAAATGACGAGATTTATACAGCTTAAATTAGTTAACAAAAAAGCTAGCTAGCCAATTTACCCTTGTTGTAGTTCCTTGGTGCCCAGAGTTTAATTATTTAGATTTAGATCTACCATCTCTAGCTTATTTCTCAATAGAGGTAGCTATTTTGCTATATTTACTGTTTTGGTGGGTGGTAATGATGACTGGGTCAGGGTTTTTTATGACCTGCAACCACCTAACTCATTATGAGAACCTATCCCGTGCCGCCTGACCCACAAAAATATTTGTTAATCAACAACTCGAACCAGACCCAATCCACAATGGGTCTGTCAATGATTTATAATTTAGTTGGAACAATGCTTTGTCACTTTTTGCCTCTCCCCGCCCACACCTGTGAATTAATATAATAAGCTGACCCGAACCCACCCAGGTCGACCTGCACATCACTAGTGGGTGGAATAATGAAACAGATCATGTGACAGTTAAAGCCCACCAGTTCAGCCCCATTTTTCAAAGTCATTTTGTGTACACCACCACCTCCTGAGACTCATGTTTAGTGGGAACCCTAAGAAACAATGTCAAGTGGAGGCATTTTTTACAGACTGGCTGTGTACACTATTTCCACTGTACACACTGTTTACACTGTATTTTTTCTGTATATTTTATTATTTTAGTTTAGCCTTTCCAAATTTCTCTTTATTTTAAATAATTTGATAACTTTCTTGCAGTCTTATGGGTTGACTCAGGGGCTCATTTCACTACATGTTGTACTTGTATAACTATGTATGTGACAAATCAAGAATTTTGAATCTTGAATCTTCCCACATACTGTTAATGGTTAACTTCATCAAGTTACTAAATACTACTGATTTTATCCATAACAAACAAGAACAAACCACTTAATGTAGCTACTAATCATGAATCAGACCGCTCATCTTTACGCAAGGAATGTCATAATTAATTGAATGTCTAACAAAACTAATTTTATAAAAAAGAAGTTCCAGTTGACTTGACTGAACCACGCTGCAAAACACCAGATATACACGCATATGACCTCAGACACATCACCTAAATTCTGTATTAATGCAAGATGTTACAAACACTGTGTTGTTTTGAGAGTACCAGATTTTTGACAGTCAGCATTAGCTTGTATATGGTGCTATAACTGAAAGGTAATTCCTATAAAAAAAATGATGTCTTGACACTTAATAAAAAGCAGAATGCCACTCTACCATGCCATTCATTCATAATTCATTATTAGTTGTTATCAGATCATGTGCGTCATTGACAGTAATCTCCTATCTTTCCTGTGTCTCTCTTTGCTGCCTCATACGACTCCCCAGTCGTAGCCGTTGGCCTTTCTGGCAGTGACTGTTCGTCTCGTCTCACAGAGGGACTGTGCTGGGGCTCAGTTTGAACCACACACGCATACACACAAGTGAGAGCACGACTGGCTGTGCTGGGAGCCCTGAGGGGATGTGGAGAGGAGGGCAGCAGCAGGGCTGTTTGAAGTTCAGCAGATTATCACCTCTGCTTCTCACCGACTGAAGAGAGCTTCATGCTAACAGCACCTCCTAATCCACCGTACCCACCCTAACAGCACCTCCTAATCCACCGCACCCACCCTAACAGCACCTCCTAATCCACTGAGCCCACCTGCAGGAGAGGAGAGCGCTGCTGGGCCAACAGATAAAGATTTAAAGGTACACGCTGCTGACATATTAACTGATATGTTAGACTGTACCAGCAGAATGCACATGACTCTTTTGAGACTTTGAACGTCCAATGATAACACTAACCAAAGATAGATCTGAAATAAAAATCTTGAATCATTTGAATTTGTGTATAATGCCGGATATGTCCGGGAGCGAGCATGTTAACCGTAGCCAGTATTAGTGGCAAATGCAAGAAGCAGTTTGGCCAAAATTCCATTTGAACATTGTTAGCATTTGCTAAATTGTTAGTATTTGCTAAAGGTAGACTAGCAAATAAATGCTGCTATGTAAATAACTTTCTTTCACTCTCTCTCTTGCACTCTTTCCGAAATCTGATGGCTACCACAAGTCTCAGGAAATTAATGTGAGCATCATTTTCAAAATTAGATGAAGGCGACAGCCAGGGATACCACCAGATAAGGTTGGCGACATGATGAAATAAAGTTAAAAATACTTAAATAAAATACCACTTGAAATGATGCCGCCTATAAAATGTTCAGATGGCAGCTAGCTAGCTAACACATTGCTTGGATACAACTAAAAAGACGTTGATTTGAAATAGGCTCTTGGAACCACAAGGGTAAGTGGGCATTTGGCCCACCATTTTTCAAAGCCCCGGTACAATGATCCATCACCTTCGGACGGGGTTTAGGATACTCACATTGAGAAAAATCTCTTAAACTGCATGCACTGCTGACCTCTAGGCATGAACAGGCAGAGAGTCAAACTCAACAGCAGAACAAATCAAAATCTCAAAGCTTGAAAATCAGCAGAGCCTGTTTGTATTCATTTCGTGTACACATGATTTTACTTCACTGCACAAACTAAAGCATTATGTGAAATTTGCTAAATATCAGGATCCATATTTTTACTGCTACTTTGTTAAAGATTTGATGTTACTGAGCTTCTGAGCTGAACCCAGGGAGCTGAACCCATAATCACTTACAGTGATTATGAATAAGTTTACAGGTTCGTCAGAACATGTTATTAGCATGACATATGCTTTATGCACTGCTGAAAGTTGGTTTCGGCTAGTCATTCAGCTGTGCACAATTTAGTTTTTTTTAGCGTGGAGCCACCGTTGGTTTGAATGGTGCAAGATAGCAAATTTGAAATGGCCCAAACCTGGGCATTTAGTTGTGGCCCTCATGCCTCATGGAATGAGAACTGCCAGATGCGGTTCCTGAACCCAGTTTACTGCCATAAGAGAGGGCTGCCTGTCAGCCACCGTTAAACCACTGGCCTACCACTTAACCACAGGTTCTACAACTGGGCCATTACCACGCCATATGTGGCCCAGATTCTTAACTAGATGCCCCTCCCAGTCCACATTTCCATACACCACAAGTACACTTCAGGCCACTCTATTTGTACAAGCCAAGGGAAAAATCTCTGAGTGTGTAACAAAGCAAATATAAAACTGTTTGCTAAATTATTTAAATGAAAGAATGGAAACATTTAAATAAGAAGTGAAAAATAGAAATGAGTGAATATTGGAATCAAGCAGTATTTGCTTTAATTTATTATTTTGGTTCATCTATGCAGCAATTTTATGACTCAGATAACGTGAGCCAGATAAATGCACTCGTGCTTCAATATTACCTTTTTGTTCTAAAAGTGATGATATATCGCCACTTAAAATATTTGATTAGTGCACCTCTAGTTAAAATATTGTCCAATAAGTGCTGATCTTTGCTAAGTGTGAATAAATACACATCCTGTACAGAGAATATACTTTTGCACATTTAGATGAGTAGTCACTGTCAATTTTCTGAATAACATTTAACATGTTAACTTACTGCATAAAATGAAACAAAATGTAGCCTGTGCTAAAGGTATTCCATGTTTTCTTTTTTTTGTTTTTTTACATTATGTTAAACTCAGCAAATAAATAAAAATTGTGCACTGAAATTTACAGAAAAAGCCATATTTACATTTGGTTCCTGTAAAGGATGTATCTTTACTTGCACTTCACTGATGATATGACTGGTGGTGGGTTAGATTAGTGGGAACAACAAGGTGGTGAATCGAGAGGAATTTCAACCACAGCCTTGTTTAGAGCCAACAATCTATCTCTTACTTTGGATAAAACTAGAGAGATAGTTGTTCCCTTCCAGAAAGCCTTCAGTGACCAATCTGTACTTAACATCATTAGCTTCTCTGTAGAGACTGTCTAGTGCAGTTCCTTGGTGTTCACATAACAGAGAACCCCACATGGACCCTCAGCAATGGCTTAATTGCTAAGACAGCCCAGCAGTGTCTCTCTTCTTTTGGAAACTAAAGAGAGTTCACCATCCCCATACATGGCACAATCTACAGAGGAGCTTTAGAAAGTCCCTGTGCAGCTGCATCACTGCCTGGTTTGAGAATTGCACTGCCTCGGACTGCAGGACAGTGGATAGCTGAGCAGATCACTGGGGTCTCTCTTCCCTCTGTCATGGACATTTACACCACACACTGCATCCACAAAGACACCAGCGCTGTAGTTGACCCCACAATCTCTTCTCTCTCCTGCTGCCTGGAAAACATTTCTGTACCATATGGGCCTTCACTACCAGGATGGGAGACAATTTCCTCCCTCAGGCTGTCAGACTCCTGAATCAGAAATAAATCACAACTGTGCTTCACATACACAAACACATTCCTGAGCTGAGCTGCTTCCCTAAACATATACACATATACACACTTAAACTTTCCCCCCATAAAAAAAAAAAAAAAAAAATCACACCCAAATTGCCACCCCTACAAATGTACTCACACTATGCCATTCGCCTTATTGGTATACTGCTACATGCTTACCCTATTGCTGCTATTTTCATGGTCATCACACAATACTTTCCACAATATTCATTATTATAAACCTTTCCATGTTTTGCACATTTAATTAACGTGCAACTGGAAGACAACTGGAATACAGTATCTGATGCAATACTGTATTCACTCTCACTCTGTAACATTTCTGTCTTTATCCTGTTATGTCCTGTACTGTTGTATTGTTCACTTTTGTGTTTTAAAGCCTTGCATTGTTCTTTTTGTTGCACTGTGGTCCTGGAGGAATGTTTGGTTTCATTATGTACTGTGTAAATGTTTGAAATGACGATAAACACCTACTTGACTTTACTTGCTTTGACTTAACTTGACTTGATGTGACTTCAGAACAAATCAGTTTAAATCAACAAAACCTGTAATTCAATCAGGAGTATGCAAACTTTTGCACCTGACTGTAATATACAATATAATAAATACAATGTTCAGTAAAATCAATATTATCAAATATATATTTAACAAAGAGTGACTGTTTAATGCGTTTCATATTTCTGTCCTACTGAAATATTTTACCACTGATTTGAATGTCGCTCAGCCAGTCAGATATGTTATAAGAATGAACTTGATTAACACCATCACCTTTACCCAGGTGGGGTCTAAGCTCTAAAGGAATTGTGTGAACAACAAGTGGCCTAAAATCTCAGCAACATCGAGGGGGACTACAAAGAGAGGTGAGCTCTCTTTGAAGGTTTTTTTCAGTTGTGACCACAAAAAGCATCATTTGCAGCTGTTCAACTTTCAGGTTTGCTTGTATTTAAGAAGAACTATATGTGAGATCACCTTTTCTGTACAGGACTATTCATCTGATGCACCACAGTTCATCTTAACGTGATTTTACATGAGTAGCTTTCTCTGCTAATTGTCTTTATATGTTAAAAGCTGTGAATATACAGAATAGCTCTGTTGTACTGTTGACCTCTTGCTTTTCTGGAGCTGCTTGTTTGTTGCTATTTCAGCCTTTTTGGTGGTGTTTGCTGAGTGTATGGAGAGGTCAGAGGTCATGCTGAACCCCTGCGTTCAGTTCATCGAGAGTTTGGCTGAGCTTGGTTTGAGGTCAGAGGTCATGTGGGTACAGTAGAAGTGTCTGAAAGAGTCCATCACGCTCCCTCGGTGTGTGAGAACAGCGAGGCTTTTCTTTTGAAACTGCGGCGCGGCCGCGTCCTCGCGACTCGCTCTAAAAGTCGCCCCCCATTCAGTCAGTTGCTATGAGACTTGCTGGCGAGAGAAGCGCATGCAGTTCCCCTGGGCGGTTGTGGGCTCGTTTGTATTGTCCCACGGTGTGTAAGTGGTAATCATTAGACACCATTAAACAGCAGGAGCATTTAACAGCTTTTTGGGTGGCTGAAAAGAGAGCGTGCACTAAAGCTGGCCTCCAAAACCAAGAGAAAAAAGGGCCTTGTGTTGTTGAAGGTGGAGAAGAGAAAGAGGAAAGTTAGAAGAGAGAGTGGCGGGGGGGTCGAAGGAGGGGAGGGGAGTAAAAGGTGAGAAACAACAGAGCGTAGCTATAAAAGAAACGACTGGCCGGCCACATATTGTCGCATTTCCTTTGTGTGTTGGGGGAAAGGGTGGAGCTTGTTTAAAATGATATAGGGTGAGAAAGGGACGAGCTGCAGAAAGAGAAGCATGGTCAATGTTGGGTCGTAAATCCTACAAATCCTTAACTTCATTACATGGCAATTATCGTCTGTAATTGGGATGACAAAAGCTTTGGCCTCGTTGCTGGCCTGGGCCTCAGCACTGGAGAAGGCATGGAAGGGTCAGGCCTTTTGCATGATATTAACTGAATGGACCTGTGGTTTCACTGGGAACAATGGCAGTGTAACTGTTCAGAGATGTTTAACATTTAGGCTTTTATTAGTAGTAGGAAGTGACCAATATGTGGCTGTGACAACTGTGCTTGCGGGCAATATTGGCTGTGATGGACGAATGGGAATGTAAACTATGCTGAGCTCAGCTGATCATTACTCACAGTTTATTTCTGACTTTAGCTTTACATTTAGAATTGCTTGAGTGTATTGTTATGCAGCTTTAATCCTTGTTTCCAGGCTGGGAAGCAGGTCCAGGCACAGTCATTTTGGGGGACAGGGGCTCACGGAATAAAAGGGTAACACAAATCAACACAAAAAGTCATTTAATTTACAGCAAATTGTAATCACTTTTATCAAGAGAGAGTAATAAGTTTCTGCGCAAAAACAAACGTGCAGGCTATATGACAGTAGACTGTAAAGTTACCCACTTCATTATTTTTTCTGTTTTAAATCTCAGAGCCTCAACTCTATTTAATTGAAGTTTGGGGGGGGGAAAATCACAATTTACCACTTGCCAAGACATGTTTGAATTCCAAAATTGACTTCTTTATTTTAGCACTGACACGATGAGTCTAGTGTTGCTAACAAACACTAGAAGCAAACAGCCACCCAGATCTTTTTCATATTTTTTTTGTATCTGCACCCGCAGCCTCATCCTCATCCATGTGCAGATTTTCATTAAGATGGTGCAGATAGGTCAGTGTGGTTTAGACACAGTATGACTTACTGTGAGTCTGTGTTCGACAACAGGGTCTGTTTTCACAAACCACCTCAGATTGCTGATAGTAGAATCAGCTTTTGTGACAATATCTGTCATGAATACAGAGGAATCTGAGCCAAAAACAGTCCTCTTATTTGCAACTGCTTTCTAAAAACCAGCCCTGGTGTTGTTTGCCTGTAGCTGTTAAATAAGTGTTTACTTGATTTTTTGCCTAACCATACCCTTAAGATCTCAACAGAGTTTAACATAAATTCCTGTTTATTTTTTAAATCACAGAAAATGGCCAAGCAAGTTCTTCATTTGCTTTAGTTGCTTAAGGAGATCATCAATGCCTTGTTGGTGGGATTTCCATATTACCAGTGTAGTATTATGACATCTGTCAGAATTACTGAAGGGATACTGTACCAGAGGGGGCGCCCAAGAACAATGACCCACTGACCCACTAGCTCTATTCCTGAGGTGACACTGAGTTCTGCCTTGTTAATCCTCGTGAAGCCTCAGTGAAACAGAACTCGAAAAAGCACAATTATTACATCAAGAGGGCACCTGTACAGTCTGAGGGCCAAGCGGCATGGGCCTAAGCTCCGCCCATAGGGTCTATATGTGCACTCGGTTTAGCAAATGAAACAAGCTTGACACTTTGTTGTAAAAAAGAAACTTGTTTATTTATTTGTTTGAAAACACAAGACTGAAAACTCGAGACTGAGAGTGGTCTACTCACCAAAAATATTTAACCAAGAGTAGCTCTTTGGTCAGAAACTGGCAAATTCAAATTCAGCAGAACTGGCCACTTATTTGGCCATGTTTGTCATATACAGTTCTCCTTGGAACAAATTTAAAAATGGCATATTTCTGCTAGATTTAATCTACAATTAATAGTTATTTGCATAATTCAACATTCTAAAATTTGTCTAATTGTCCAAATTAAGTCTAGGGATGGTGAAAAACTTTACTTTTGTAAAGGAGTTGATGTAAGTTGATTCATTGTCTTGTTGTGATTTCCAATCCCTTTTCTTCTTCAGTTTCTTCACTGACTGTGAGATATTGAGAACTTGTTCCTATTTAATAGAATAGTTTCTACCTTTTACCCACACAACAAACGCATAATACATCCACCACCATGTTTCACAGACAGCAAGCTTTTGTTAAATTGCAAAGCTCCCTTTTTGTTCTGCAAACATACCCTTGCTGATTGTAGCCAGAGTTAAATTTTTATTTAATCAGACCACAGCACTTGTTTCTAAATTGCCTCTGGTTTATCAAAGTGCTGTGTTTTATACTTCAGACGTTGACTTTTGTGATGAGACCACAGTTCATTTTACCTTCTGATGACTCTTCCATGTAGATGATGTTAATGTAACAACACCACCACACAGTGGGATAGTGCATCACTTTTCCTATTCAAGACCATTCTTTCTGTAGGTCCTTGGCAGTGATGTGGGGTTTCTGCTTTGCATACCTGATTAGTCTGTAATCAGTCTTTTTTTAAAGATTTATCTTGATCTTTCAGAACTTGTCTTGACCTCAAGCATTCTGCTTAACTTCATAGTATATTTTGTCTTTATGTTTATATTGGATTTTGTATTGTCCTTGTCTTTGTGTCTGCGTGTGTCTGTGCAGTCGCAGCATAAACAGTTTCCTCTGGGGTCAATATTGTTTTCTGATCCTGATTCCAGTGACATTTAGACAATGAAAATTACAAGCAGGAAATGTATGAATATTGTCTTCTCCTGCTTTGTTAGAGTCTTTGTTTAGTTTCTGATCTTCAGTCAGCTGCTTAGATGAGTCCATGTCTAAGAAGGATGACAATTTTTCCTGCTCTGGAATTGTCTACACTTGACCTGGATTAAGGCTTATTGAGTTAAGTAAGCTCTGACACACTCTGACACAAAAAACACTCTTGCACATGTTTTTCCTCCAGTATAATAAATTCAGCAAATCAATCACGCATTAAAATCTGTAGAAAATGTGTCATATTTAAGACTGTTCCAGCAGATAGGGTTATCTTCTTTTAACTTAGAAAATAAACAAAACATGTCATTTGACCAAGGCTGCACAAAGAATTATACCCTGTAATACCCAGCACTGCAGTTTGGCCACTTAGCAGTTCTCATTTAGCCGCCACTTTCAGGACTAATCCACCTCAAATACGCAGCTTTCAGAGAGATCCTGTTACTCACAACACATGCCAACACACTCATTCAGTCCCGGATGCTTTTTTTTTTTTCTTTTTTTTTTGTAAAGCTGAGTCGGGCGGAGAGGCGGCACAATAATATTTCAATTGATTGAGACCTTCCTGTTCTCGAATTTAACCCACCCTAATAAACATTTTGGCCGAGGTCAACAGTGCTTGGCTGCCATCATCACTACCTTATTAATCGGGTGGTCTGCGGGGAGGGACACAAACACATCACACAAGAGCGCCATTCAGCCCCAGACTGACCAGGAGTGGAGCCGGAGCGTTAGGGCGTCTGACAACTCCGGGGTCAAATATTTAATAAAGCGGCTTAAATGATAACATGACTTGAAGCACGAGTAGCTCAGAATGAAGAAGAAGCTTCTACTGTGTTACATAATGGTACATAATGGATCATGAAATACAGAGGCAAAAGCTTAAGAGACACATTTTTCAAGTAGACAAAGTGTATATATATTATGAAACAGATATAAATAATAATAAAAAATCATTTAAGTGTGCATTTAAGTGGACTCTAGAGAACCTGATGAAATGAACTATGTTTTCTTTTATGAAGAACTTTGTGTATGTATATATATACATATAAATATATATATATATATATATAGAGAGAGAGAGAGAGAGAGAGAGAGAGATTTGCACAATACTTATACTAATGCTTATTTTAATATACTATTACTATTACTGAACAAATTAATTTGGAATGAAGTATTTGTTCTTGCAGAAGAAGACAAAATAAATGTTCATTTGCAGTTTCTGTATAAACAGCCACCTGGGAGACTAAAAACTGCCAAACCTATTCTGGATCTGAAGCAACAACATTTGCAGAAATATTTTTACCATTGTAGACTGTAGATGTGCAGCCAGATGAGATGTGGGTTTATTGGATAAAATCATGGGTTAAAACAGGAAAGAACTTCTTCTAAAAGGGCCCGTGATCTGAAAAACTATATTTTAGGACGGCATTGGAATAAACTTTTATTAATGTTTATCTAGGTTTATGTCAGTTGTCATAAAGGGCTTTTGTAGATGTCATGTAGCCTTTTGATTGTTAAGCCACAGTAAAGTGTTGTAAAGAGTACTTCAAATGTCTGACTGAAAATGCAAGGAGTAAAAATAGTTTAATTTTTTTTTGGAAAAGTAATTCAGAGTTTAATTACATAAAACACTTAAAACTGAGAATTCAGTTCTAAGTATTCAGTTTCAATAGTACTGGAGTAAAGTACTGCTAAATTAAAATGTAAGAGTTTTATTTCTCTTGGAAATGTAATTTAGAATTAAATTACAAGTATTCAACTTTTCCAAAATCTAAGCATCCTTGGGATTATATTATATATATTCTATGAGCTATAAAAATTAACTTACTATTATTATTATCATTTAACTTTTATTCATTTTTTTTGTTAGTCAGACACCCTTGACTGCCATACAAAAAACTGAATCACTTTGTTTAGTGCTGTGCTCCAAAATAGAGCCATATAAAGTGCACGTGATTTAGATGTGTATGTATATGATTTTCACATGATTGAAATATATGACATGAAAACAATTATTTTCCATGTTTTCTTATTTTTAGTAATCAATGTGCTCATTGTAATAATACAACTATTAAATGAATATACAAAATATCACATTGCAGTTCACAAAATCACAAAAACAATTTAATCAATGAACAAAAACAAGTGTTTCTAAATAGCTGTCATTTGTCTTTTGTTATAGTTTTGTAAGTCATTGAGACAAATTAATCAGAACCTCAGATTCATATTACAGTATAATGTGTTTTGTGTACTTTCATTAATTCAATTTTTGAACAATGCTAATACAAGAAATGATTTATATACATTATATAAACTGTAGAAAGTATACACCCTGTAAAAGTGATAAATGACACATTTAGGCAGGATGTGTGTAAGTGTGTGAGTAGAAGACAAGAGGAGAGACAAATGTGTCCCTGTAGCTCGTCCCTGTCCACTCACTTATTCTGGATAAATACACACACACACACACACACACACACACACACACACACACACACACAGAACACTCCTACTGACGACTGATGAATTACACCAGTCAACCTGGATATACAAACACAAAAACGCAAACACAACATCTCTCTCTCTCTCTCTTTCTCTCTCTCGCTCTCTCTCTCTCTCTCTCTCTCACTCTCTCTGAGTGTTCTAGCAGGACGGAAATGAACAGATGTGTTTTTTCCATCTCTCAGTAAATGGCTCGCAGTGCTAAACACTGTGGGCAGCTGATCTGATGATCATCACTGGGATCAGAACAGATTCCCCGCTCGGCCTGAACCCTTTAGCCTTAAACTCCAGAATAAATATGAGAGGAATATTCTGGTGTAAACATCAGGAGAAGTCACCTTGCCTGCTGAGCGAGCAGAACAGACCCGGGTGTGATGAGACTGGATTCTGTTCTGGGCTGCGTGGCAGGAAATGCTGTTATTTTAGGGCAAACACTCGCAGTGTGACAGGTGAAGACTTGTAAGTGTCAGTGTGTTCTGTGCTTCAGGCTCAGCCCGTGTGTGTGTGTGTGTGTGAGAGAGAGAGAGAGAGAGAGAGAGAGGGCTAATTAATGAACATTAGTGGGTTCCCGGTGAGGAGCTCGTTACTGTTCGTCCCTGTGTATCTGACCCCCACTGTCACACACACAGTGCCCTCCTGACTACACACACACACACACACACACACACACACACATACACACACATACACACACACACACTCTAATGAGCCTTGAGGGAATCATTAGAGAGCAATGAAGAATAAACACACGCACCACCCTCTCACACATGCTTATATATTCTTCTCCCCCTCTCTCTCTCCCTCTCTCTCTCTCTCACACACACACACACACACTAAGGATACCATCTTGTCCCCTGAGCTGTCCAGATTGCCTGTGGCATGTGGTGGCGGTGTGTGTGTGTGTGTGTGTGTGTGTGTGTTTAGTGTGTTTTCTGAAAAGAGATCCAAGTGGATGCTGGAAAGCTGTTCAGTTTGCTTCAAACCAACCTGTAGGCTGAGAGGAGATGGGGTAAAGATGAGAGAAGTGAAGGAATAGAGAATAATAGAGGAGATAAATAACAGCGAGGAGGGGAGAGGAAATCTGGAGGCTCAGATTAAACCTGTGCTCTGGCCCAGTTGGATAATAAACACCAGCACTATAAAGTGTGTTACTCTTAAAGGGGAACTACACTGATTTTTTGAAACCAGAATTTTTCACAGTGGTGGTGAATGGAACCAGACGTCTGAAGAATTTAATGCCTCTTCCAGAAAGTCGTTACATGAAAAGTTAATAAATATGCTACCTGATGCTTTTGACATTTTTTAGTTTAAAGAGAAGGTTTTAGTCTTAAATATATTTTTAGAACACATGAAATACATGCATGGTATCATGAAGAAAAGTAATTCATGAACCAAATATATGTTTTTAAAGATTTGTCATTATTTTACCATCACTGATGTAACATATAAAATCACAAAAGACATGTGTAGGTTCACTAGAAATTTTGGCTGAGAATACACAATGTGTCAGTCAGGAAGAGGCAGATTTGTGCCCAAAACACAAATAAACCAGTTTAATATCTTGATTTTTGATCTGTTACATGAGGCAGTTAAGTGCACGCGCTCTGTGTTTGAATGGTGCTGCTACAAAAAGTATAATTACACCTGATTCATTGTGCTGAATAGCCAGTTGCCTCTCGCTTTAAATGCAGCACTTAATTTGATTCATGTTATTTAAAAAGACCACTGATTTTATTCATGAATATAAATTTGGCTTATTAAATTTGGCTTATTAAAGAGAAATTGTGAAATAAGAGCTACTCGTGTTGTGACTTTGGCTCATGGGCTAGTATGTTTTATGTTTTAATTTCATGTTAAAACATAAAGAAAAACACAATCATCTGCCAATTTTCAGAAATCTGAATCAGTATTGGTCATAAAAATACACATTTTCCTCCCTAGTTTTGGAGAATAAATAAAACAGCTCTTTTTGGGTACCCCTTGTTCGTATTGCCACCAAAAAAGAAATCTGTAAGTTTTAAAATGCATTTTGCATCAATTTCACATCAAACCACTCTGAATAACTTTATTTGCATGTCAACCATGGCACTGTGCATATATTTTAAAATTTCAAGAGTTTTTCTCTTTAAATATATATATTTCTGGCATGCTGGTACAAAATCTATGAACATACTGCACAACATATGTTGCGACCTGTGTTACTTTTGAACCAACATAAAATTTAAGCAAAAACGTGTTTGTTTGCAGAACCTTCACAGGAACACTCAACTCTGCCTGCATTTTTAAGCACTGCGTTCTCTCCAGACATGAATATTCACTATTTTTGTGTCACACTGTCACCTCACACAGAATATGACAGATTGTAGGTGTACATTTAGGATTTTTTGAACATTCCAGCTGTGGCACTTGAAAATATTATCTGTAATAAAATCAAGGACCACTGAGAATGTAGCATTTAGGATTATATAGGACTGATTATGTAGGGTAATTTTCAACCAACATATTATTTAATGCTGGTACATAAACATTAACAGGGTGTCTTCAAAATGATAGTAATGCAAGAGAAGGCAATACCATTCTTTACTGCTAATGTAAGTTAATGTAAAAAAAATAATAATATTCCAATATATTTTCTATTGGCAGAGCTGGTTTTTACATCGTCAAAACTGGAAGTAGGTTCACCCGGACTAGCTTTATGAATGCTAGTGAATGAATGATTTATTTCTGTAGAGTTACAAGTGCAGTAAAATTAATAAAATGGAGTCGTGTTAGTACAGTATCCCAGCACTGTACAAACATTCTCCTTTTCTGTAGTGTTATAAATAAGTCAAATGCCAGTTTTGAAATATCTTTTTTTAAATTTCCTAACCAGTTAAGGTGTGTTCAGTTCCACCCACTAGTTAGGATAATCTTGTTCTGAGTTACATGAAGCGCCACCACACTGGAACTGGTGCTAATGAAACATAATTGAAAAGCTCAACACATTTGGAGGAGAACACTAATTGCTAATTCTGTTACGTTGACTAACAGGCACCCATACTGACTAGCATTGCACCAGTTAGTGGGAAGTGAGGGCCATCCTACCCACCCAGACAGAGCCTTATACTCTCTTGGACTCCTGGCCATGGATGACTGTGGCATCAACAAGAATCAAACTTTGAACTGCGCTGTACCTAAACTGTACTTCCAGTGTATCTCAGTCCAGTTATGGAGTTTGTAACATGCAGTTCTCTCCCTACAGTTTATGGTCGGTCATCGTCCAAAGCCGCGTCCATGGAGTCGAACCAGGTTTTTCTGTCAGAGCTGCTTCTAATATTGTGGTCTTTTATTATTTTAAGTTTTGTTTGAGTTTTTAATTTTTTCTCAGCATTCTTTAGCCGTGTGTTGAAAACCTAACCCAGCTAACTTGTTAGTGATGTCCTGGCACATCTTCAAGTTTCTCTCAGTGTTAAAGATTGATTTGTTAGATTTATAGAAAACTCCCTGTCAAATTTATCTTCAGCCCAAATAGATGTGGCCCACTTTTGGACCTGCTGTCGAGTAGCACGGGTTCGACACAGGTTTGGGTTGCTTTATTTGAAATGGAAAAACATTTGTTTGCGGTACAGCATGGTTCCTTGTGCCAGTGGAAAAGCACCATTAAACAGTTGCAGCTTTTGGGAGCCCTCATGTTGGCCAAATCTAAACATCTGACCCCTCCTGACTAATTTTTAAGCGATCTACTGACACCAGTACCGTTATCATCATAAAACAGGTGGAACAACTAGTCATGGACTTTATGACAGAAGATGATTAAACGCTGGCTCCTGTGGGTAAAGTCAGTTAATAATGCACTCATTAATGTCATTCAGCCTTACCAAAATACTCTGTTTTTGCAGTTTTGCAGATCTGCTATTTATACGTAGCCTATTATTCGAACCATCTCCATGTTTCAACTCTGATCTGCGGATCATTTACTATTTTTACAGCCGTTAAGCGCGGAGAAATACGTTCGGCTGAAGACGTGAAACAGCTCATTAAGATGGTTTCCTTTGAAGATCAATTATGAAATCCAAATTTAATTCCAAATGCAGAAAAAAAACACTATAAATGAAGCTCAAATTGCTGCTGTAAAAGTTGGCGGCTCTTTAACTTTGGGAAAGTTCTCTGCGTTGCAGTTTAATGAGCACAGGCAGTCGGTGTTTACTTGATGTGGAAGGATGATTAAATCGATCATTTTCTCACCCTTTCACAGCTTTTGTTGTGTAGGGCCGAGCGCGTAAGGGTGGTGTTGTTTCAACACCCCCACGTTTGTCGCTTGATGACAGGGTGGGGTGTGCATGTAAGGCACCGTCTCCACATTCTCCTCTCGTCTCCCTAAACACACTAAACACCCTGCCGCCTCGCTGTGGGTGCCTGCCAGTCTGCCAACCACTGCCCAAGACACGGCTTTAGACTCCTTTAGATCCCTGCTATTAGGCCTGAGAAAGACACAAGCTGAGCCTTTAATGTGGTTCAATAGCACGTCTCGCCCCAGCGCTCCTTTTTTGTTGGCGTTTAACACTAAAATGATCACCTGTTCAGGTATTTCCTCAAGTCTGAGCAGTCTGAGCACAGCCTCTGCTGAAATTACTGTTTGATGTTCTTTACACTATTTTGACTGTTTCACAGCATGGCGATCATTATTTCCACTCGGGTATGCGGCTCTACTTGATAACTATTTCTTTCCCTTCCTCAGACCCGTCATTAAGATGTTTCGCTTAATTACGTGTTCTGCGGAGATTAGAAAGAAAGAATTTTTGCCTTTCATTTTTGAGAGTCCTAAGTACTGTCTCTCGAATCTGCCCACATAATAACGGATTGAATGTGGAAGCCCAAAGTGGTGATTGCCCCACTGGTGACTCAGAGGTTTTCAGAACCAGCATGTTAATCACGCTCCAGGACACTGATGGTGATGTTTGATGCTAAGCACAATGACACATATATGCATTAGGATACATGCAACAGTGATACGGATACAGAAATGATAACATTTGCAACCCACATTTGAGACAGTGCTGACCTTGGTAATTTGGTGGTTTGCGGATATGAATGTGTGTGTGTGTGTGTGTGTGTGTGTGTGTGTGTGTGTGTGTGTACATGTTTGCGTGTTTGCTTTCGTACATTACAAGAACAGTAATAGTCCTGTGTCTGTCTGGTTTCAAAACAAAATCAGGATAACATACAGAATCCTTCAAAACCTAGATTAAGGATACATATATATATA
>JBBPCZ010138404.1:0-17205 GCA_037974445.1 Brycinus macrolepidotus | reverse complement strand
AGCCGGTGCTCTTTATCCTTTGTATGATTCACACTGGAAATTTAGTGCATGTGTGTGTGTGTGTGTGTGTGTGTGTGAGTGTGTTTATTGACCACGCGCACGCACAGACACACAAAAAAAAGCACATTTTTTTTGGTGTTTATAACCTCAAAGTAATGGAACAATCACATCAAAGGCATGGAGAACAATGAATACCCATGATGCCACAGTGCTTCCCCTCAGATCTGAGATTACATACGTAATTGTTTTTTGCATCTCGGGGGCTCCCCTGTCTTCTCATCCTTCCCAGGATCTTCTTAGAGGCCTGGGCTGAAAAGCCGACCCAGCTGATAAGCGAAGCTAAAGCTACCTGCATATGAGTTGTACAAAGATTTAGGGAAAGGCTGCTGCGTTTCGGAGGAAAGTCATTTTCAAACAGCGCAGCGTCCATTGTGGTGAAACCTCAGGGCTGGGCAGAGAACAATGGCGGCCGTGGATTATCATAATGTTGTGGGAACACCAGCTGAAGCAGCTTTTTCAGTCAACAGGCCACTCGCATTTTCTGCTTTGTGGATTGTAAAGGAGCTTAACTTGGGCCGGGAGACCAGGGAACAGGTTATTAACGACTCTTCCCGAAAATTCCCACTAGAACGCAAACACTCCAAAGAGGGTCTCATGTCATTGTCTGCTCGTATAATAGGGTGATCGCTTTTAAACAAGACTCATTTTTTATAGTAATGTGTGCCGTGTTTCAGCAAAATACATGTTAACATCTGTTTTATAGTTCGTATCATTTATTTTTGTGTGTATCTCTGTCTCTCTCTCTCTCTCTCTCTCTCTCTCTCTCTCTCTATTTTTTCTTTCTCTCTTTCTTTATTCTCTTTCTTTCTCTCTCTCTCTCTCTTTCTCTCTCTCTTTCTCTCTCTGTCCGTCTCTCTCTCTCTCTCTCTCTCTCTCTCTCCCTGAGTCTTGCAATCTCTTTCTCTCTCTTTATTCTCTTTCTCTCTTTCTCTCTCTCTCTCTTTATTCTCTCCCTCTTTCTTAATTCTCTTTCTCTCTTTCTCTCTCGCTCTCTTTTTATTTTCTTTCTCTCTCTCTCTCTCTGTTCTTGTTCTCTCTCTCTCTCCCTCCCTCCGTGTCCTATAGAGAGAAGGAAAGCTATAAAAACAAAGGCAGGCCTGTTTCTTGGCCTCCTGCGTGCTGCGTGGTGTTTCTCGGGGTGCTGAAATATTAACCGTGTTTGCCCAGCATTAACTCACTGTATTTCTAACCTTCCTATACAACATCTGAATTTTCTTGGCCTGTCTGTGAGACGTGTCTTCGCTGCAATGTTTTCTCACCAAGCATTTGATGATTGCTGCACTCAAGTGAAACATTGACTATGACTGAATTTATTTTGTATTAGTGTATCATTGACTTTATTACAATAAACTGAAAAGACGATATATATATATATATATATTGCAAACTCCACTTTATTCATTTTGAGTATGTATGAAAATAAAAAAGATTTTTCATTTACTCCTACCAAAATAACATAGAGATTTGACTATTTACAATTAAATAACATAGAGAATTTACTACTGATTTGCAGCAGATAAAATGAACAGATCACAGGCAAATAAAGTCCTAAAAGCCAATAGGGTCACAGTCCATGCCATCACTGTAGCTCGTTTAGCTTACAGTATTCAGCTTGAAGGAAACAATATCATAATTATATGGTTTGTCATAATAGCCACTGTCGAGATTACCGTTTCATATCATTCATTTAACCCGGAGATTTGTTTTTTTTTTCTCTGTTAGAAACCTAAACATGTTTGTGAACACTATCATGCAGGTTCAGCAGATCAATATATTAATGTATTAATCAATGTAGATTTTTCAAATTTGCCTAATTTTATTTTAGGGAAAAACTATACAATGTAATTCTACTTTAAAGCTCCTGTTTACTTATTTTCATGGTTATCTTCTAGATAGTATCTATAGTTTGTGTGATGCATTTGATGATGCATTAGACTGGTTGCCTTGTACTGTGCCTATTATATATATATATATATATATATAAATATATATATACACATATATTTATTTATTTATTTATTTATTTATTTATTTATTTATTTATTGTGTCTGTGTCTGTGTCTGCCGCAGCTTTTTACTGAAAGAGTCACTGAAAAACTGTAACATACAGCATAAAATATATGGGGCCTCAGCATGTTATATGTGCTGGCATATCATTTTTAGTATTACTGTGCTGATTATTTTTTTCTGATTTTCAACATTTCGAGCCTAGCTGTAATAGTCATTGTTTGCCACTGCTTTCAGTCTAAATCCAGTCAAATGAAAGTACTTACACACACAAATGGGGTATGGATTTTTGAAAAATTCCCACAGATTTTTTTCATATTTTAATGAGCTATGAGTGAGTAATACCCCCAAATTATAATATTTTATTATAACGATGACTATGACTAACTAAGGCTTCGATCTGGATTTGTTGTTGTTTGCTGGAAAACACTGGCAGTTGTGTTCTGGACATCAAAGCTCTTCCGCCTCCTTCCTTCTTTCCCTGTGTTCTCGTTGTCTGGGCCAGAGACAGCAATAAGGGACCAGCCTGTTTAAATCACTCTGCCTCTGATAACACTGTCTCAGATCTCTCAGATTAATACCTGCCAGAGGCATGCGGAGAGAGTGACCGTGGGAGAGACAGAGAGAGAAAGAGAGAGAGAGAGAGAGCGAGAGAGACAGAGACAGAGAGAGAGCATGAGAGACAGAGGGAGAGAGAGAGAAAGGCTCAGCACTGTGTCTCTCAAAAGACCGGGTGGTTTGAGTGGGTTATCATCACTCATGTTTCTGTCTCACCACTTGACCTCCATGTAATGTCTCAAACCAGGCGCTCTTATTCTTTTTTTTTTTCTTTTTCCATACGTTCATCAGTGTTACATCAGGGGGGTTAAATGGATTTAGCAGTCATAGTAGTGAGAATTTTAAAAAACTTGTATAATGCCATTGGGCTCAAAACACCCACCCACCCATTTTCTGAGCCCCTTATCCTTAACCAGGGTCAGTGGGGGTGCTGGAGTATATCACAGGGCAAAAGGCAGAAAAAAAATCAACCCAGCCAGAAATCAAACCCAGGACCTTCTTGCTGTAAGTGTTATACACTGCAACACAGTACCACCCAAAATATATGATCCTTGTTCATTTTTTATGATCATTAGCACCCTGCTTTCTGCTCACCAGCCAATTAAGCAGAAACTCTAATAAGTCCACTGTGCTCTTCTTTCTTATTCTCTTCTAAATATATTGAGAAGAAACCTGCTCAAGCAGTGTTGACCTTTTTGAAAGCCTACACACACACACACACACACACACACACACACACACACACACACGCACGAGCTAGACTCTTCCAGGAAAAAAAGCAGGGGTAATTTTCTGCCTCTTCGTGCTGATCCCAAACATGTGTCCGGGGTTTTATTCCATAATCTACCGTACGACCCCACAAAAGAAAACATGCTTTGCTCTCCTCTCTTTTTTCCACTTTTTGTTTATTGTCCTGCCAGGAGCCATGTCGTGTTTTGGCCCATCAGGCATGCTGTAGCTGTGTGAGCCTCTGCGTTCAGGCCATGCCTTGAGAAGTGAGGATACTTCTGTTAGAGCAATTGTATTTATAGGTGTGGCGTCTGAGAAACGTGAATAAACCTACACAAGTGAGTATGTCTTTGAAGGACAATGTGAAGATATTAAGAACACTCATGAAGAGCTTTCACACAACATACTCCTCTATAATTTATGGATAGGTTAGGAATTCCCATATGTAAGCAATAACCAATAAGCCACGCACCACTAAATGTTTCATTTTAATCCACCTTTTTCCCATAGTAACTCACAATAACCCATGATTTTGATCTATTTCAGCTGATATTGCCTTCTGCACCTTTGTTCACATATCTTTGTGCTGTGTATAAGTATATATGTGTGTTGCATATGTGTTGCATATGTAACTAAGTACATGTATTCTGTGCATTTGATATGTATTTTAGCATGTATAATGCTATATTTTCTTCAAAGTTATATGTCCTTTATTCTTTATCTATAGACAAACGGTCAGTAAATGTAAAACTACAAAGTACACTTATATGGTTGGTTTTTCTCATAAACTGGCAAACACATGTTAGGCACCAGGTAGGAAAACCTGATAAAATGACAACACACTGTAAATAAGCATCTGTCTCAGTCCATGTGCGAACTCAACTGGACCACCTGCATCCCTCCACCAGTGTGTGAGACACTGCAATCCATGGTCACCCCATACAAGATGGATTTACTAAACAAGTCCCAACTTTGAGATACTGCGGCAATATTTGTTTCATGACATGTTTCTGTCCATCCCAACTGGTAGTCATTTTGGAAGGCAGTCGAGCAATCTGGTTGTATCTCCCTGCTGATGGCTAAGAGGGCTTTATTTCAGCTGTATGGGAAAATGTTAGGGTTACAAAACACATGCCCCACAGCAAGGGGTTAAAAACTTAACAAACACAGCAGGGTTGGCAATTTGATTTATGACTGAGGCTCTGAGCCAGACAGATCGAAGTGGAGAGAAGGAAAAGTGAAAGAGAGAGAGAGAGAGAGAGAGAGAGAGCATTGATTAAGATCAGATCTGACTCGCTGAAGGATATCTTTCAATCTGACCCTAAATATGTCCCACACTGAACACAACCGGCATCTTTGAACTGATTTAGAGCCATTCCAGCACTGACATCATAAACACTCTTCATCCTGGATGAAAATATATACTCTCATGTATTTTCTCTGTTCAGTCAAACACAGGACCCCTCCGTATCAGGACATGTTTTGAAAGGCTTCGTCTGTTATTCCTCCGCCAGGCTCCACGTGAGGGGCAAGCCGCGGCTGGTCCAGGTATCATCTCCCCGACTTATCTTGGGTCTGCTGAGCTGAAATGGAGCATGGCCAGTTAAGCTCCATGAGGGCCGAGCTATAGCTGTAGCTGCAAGTACAATGTCCAGATATACTGATAAACAAGCAGCAGGCTCAAGTTTTCATGACGAGACATAAACCACTGTGAGGAACAGGAAGCGAAGGCCCTATGAAGTGTTACGCTAAATCCATGCATGTTGTCAAGGGCCTTTGCTCTCTTAGGACCTTTATACTGCTACATAATTGTAAATAAACTACCACTGCTTATGTACAATAGAATTGCTACTATAACATACTTGTACAGCCTATTTGAGGTAGTGCTATTAGATTTTATTTCCTTACTTAATAAATTCTGACACAGCAAGCTAAAAATCTATGTGGAGATTTTACAGCAAACACACTGAACTGGATGAAATTGTACTTTTCATTTGTATTTGTGTAACACCCCTTTCTAGGTTAGGCTAGACCTATTGGCTGCATAAAGTTTATGAGTTCAGTTAGTTACAATTTAAAGTTGCAGATTATAGAATAAAACGTTATGGTGGCGCATCCAGTCAGAATAAGTGGGTATTACAGGTCCTAGCTATACCTGTACCTACCCCCTGATGACACTATAAAGAGTTTCAAACACACCAATACAGAGAATCTAGTAATTTTGAAAATAATGGATTCACTCAGAAATGGGCATTCTGTACAAAGCTCTTCCCAGTATTTGGGTCTATTTCCTTAGACTGACACTGAAATGCAGTATATATCTCTTTACCATGATAATATACTCTTATGTGCAGTTCTCCATAGCACTCACAGTAACAGTTCTCTAGCTTCTTTTAACTGATTCTTTTAACTGACAAAGCTGGCATTTGGCAATTTGTAAACCCAACCACATTGCAGGCCTGTATCATGGCTGGGGTATGTTGTCTCCCAAAACATGAATATCCCTTTCACTCCTCAAAGCAAACTAATGGAACTTTAGAAGTGTAACTGACAGAGATATCTCATCTAACTGTCTTCTCTCTCTCGAATGCAGCGCGCGTCATGTGGGTAAAGGGGGCTCTGTGTGGACAGGTGGCTAGCTGGGCTGACTCCCATGGTGCCAGTGAACATTTGGGCTTGCTGGTTGCCCAAACAGCCAGCTGGTCCAAAAAGAGTGTGGAGGACTGTCTTCAAGCAGTTTGAGTATGTGAAAAATAACAATCCAGTTCAATCCTACACAGCCTGTGCTAGGCTAACTAGCTAGTTAGTATGAGTATCAAGCTTTCTCTATAAAACACAATATAAAGCTGGGTATTTGCCAGACTTTACAGTTCTGTTACTTGGATTTTGGTGAAAAAAAAAGTCTTTAAACATGTTACAGAGCAGATAACACATAAATATAACTTTTATTGCTCTGGAATCCATGGCGAAAAAAAAACTGTGCACCACTTTTCTGACCCTCTTCCCCTCTCTCTTCAAGAAGCTTGGACATCTGCAAATTTCAATTATTTAGAAAAATGATACTTTTCGACATTTAACAAGTTAGCTGCCCAATCACTGAGTAAGGCCTACATTTGTATGTATACTGTTATGTGTGTTCGTGAGCAAAGAAACACTTGCTGCCTTACACGTCCATTATGAAGCTGTTTATACCTTGTCTCAACATGTGTTTCCAGTAGAGGGGAGCTTCAGCAGGCTCAAGAGACTGATGGAGAATTGGCGAGAATGCCGAGTTGGCTGCAGGCAAGTCCTGACTGGACAGATATTATTCCCCACAGTCCACAGTCCAAACTCCAGATTTTGTCTGATTGACTCAAAAAAGGATACAAAACGCAGTAGCTAGTTGGACATCATGTTTGGGAGAGGGTGGTTTGACGTTGCTTGTCACTGTCTCGGCCTGGTTAAATAAGTCTCTGCTGTCTTACGTTTTGAATTGGTTTTGATAATGACTGGCGCATAATGTCCCTGTCTCTAACATAACAGGCTTGGCCCATGTGGTCTTGATCGTTCCTTGATAAACTGAGTCTGACAACTGCTGGGAAAATATAAAGACCCAGAACAGAGAATCAATTGCCTTTGGTATATGGCCACAAATTGGCTTACTTGATTTAGTATTTATTAGATTTATTGGGATTTTTCATAGAGGCTCAGGAACAGGAAAAAACTGCTGTGTATCTTGATTTCAATAGACCACAACAGGCCACAAACCACTGGCAGTGAAGCATCAGTCAAACACCAATTAATGACCAACACTCAAGCTGCTTTTCAATCACCACACTTACACTGAGTGTGCTTTCTGACACTGACTGAGAGTTTGGCGAACAGGCACTCCAAGCACAGAAGTGGTTTTATTACAGAAGAGCCAGGCAATCAAATGTCGTTTCTGCTGAGTGATAGACAAATAGACCAGAACATGGCAAACCTTTCTATGAAATCTGGCAAGAACACAAATGTGACAAACTGAATAAAGCAGTGAGTGTGTCAGGGGTGAGGTCAGTGATCCTGATATAAGTGTAGGCATCAGAACATACTTCCTCTGAGCATGAAGCAAACTGCTGCTAATGCAACATCACTGGGCAGCTCAATACACTTGGAGAAGAACACTAAGTGCCGGTTCCGTCATGCCAGCTAATAGACAGCGGACTATAGCAAACAGTGATGGGGTAGTGGGATGCCATTCTACCCGCCCAGAGAAAGCGAGGCTCAGTTTTCTGAGGAGGGGGCATACACTTTAATTCCAACTTTTTATACACTGTTATATCAGTTGCCACTTGTGAATAAGTACCCAGCAAAAGACAAAGATCCTGAAAACATTAGAGAAAATATATAGAAAATGAGATGTAAACACTTATGTTAATTTAAAAAATATATATTGAAATAACCAAATAAGCCAAAAATAAGCAAAACCATCTAGATCAGAGAAAAAAATATTGTCTGAAAGATATCTTTTCAGTTGGTAATATGTATTTTTTTGCAGTATACATTAAATTTGTCTCGCTCGTTTCATGAAATCTTATTATGTAAATTTTGCTTACCCCACTGGCAGATTTCATTTGTTTAATATGAGCATTTACATCTCATTTTCAACAGATGTTCTCTTGTTTGAGTTGCTAAGTAGTGATTTTATATGTCGATGCGTTCACTTAACCATTTCCAGTAAATAGAACTGTGGGCTCTATTTTTTTTTTGTGCAGTTTTTTAAAATGTAATTTTCTCAGATGCCTTAGCGTTTTACATTCCATTTGAACCCCTTTTTAAAAACGTTTATAAACAATGACACACACACTGTAAATATGCCTAAAAGGTATGTGTGTGTGTTTGTTTGTGTGTGCATAGGAGGTAGGTATCTCGTGCGGCCTTTTCATCTCTCCGTCTCTGGCCTGCTCCAGTGGGGCGCTCTGACCAAATGTGGTTCAGATTTTGTTCCATTACAGTATCATTTAGCGTGTAGGCATATACTTTTGTTTTCAAGATGCCGGGCTCAAAAGCTAAATGAGGCGCAGAATTGGTAATTTGAGAAACAATTCCCCTCTAGCTCTCCAGCTCAACTTTTTCTCTTTATTATTATTGTGGAAACAATTTCATAGCCGGACCGCCACTTACCATCCAAAAGGAGGAGGAAGAGGAGATGAGGAAGTGCATTAATCCCCCGTTCCTGTTGACATTGGCTCTGTCTCATTCCACGTTCCATTAACAGATGAGAGGAAAAAAAGGGGGAAAGAAAAATGAAAGTGATGTCTGATGCAAGTGGATGTTTGGAATGAGAGCAGAGAAAGTGTAAATGTGTGTGTGTGTGTGTGTGTGGACGCTGTCAGTGTGAGGTGTAAGATTAATGAGAAACACTATTGTGTGGTTTGAAAGTGGTTTATCACAGCATATGATGAAGTGATGATGGTGAAGACAGCCCTCCAGAAAGATGGCATCAAGGGTATTAATCAAGAGTTAGAATCAGAATTCAAGAGTCACCTTAAATCACACCGTTTCTCTCTGTGTTATGACTCTGTGTCCATCTAGTCTCGTTTTTGTGTAGTATATGTTGTGAGTTAATTATTTGTATTCTTGTTTTGTTGTCACTTTGTAAAGTATCTTTGAGTTTGAGAAAGGTGCTATTTAAATTAAACATATTATTATTAGTAGTAGTAGTAGTAGTAGAAGTAGTAGTATTGGTAGTAGTACTATTAGTATGATTAGTATTATTAATGTTATTATTATTATGTTCAGTAATACACAACATCATTAATATAAAATGACCAACAAAAATGTACATTTCTGTCTCAGCTCTCAATCAATGCACTATGAAAAGTAACTAAAATTACTTCATGTGGTAATGAGCAGTTTAACTTGTTTTTTTCAGTTCAAATAAACACTTTGAATGAAACAATGCAAAGAAAAAAAAATAGGTTCAATGAACAAAAACAATAATTCAAACCATGAATACACTTCTGAGCTGTTCCACTTTTCACTGTGTATTTACCATGCTTATGCGGTTTCTAAATTACTGTGATCTATAAAAACGGACAAAAAGAACACAAGCAAGTCTGTTTGAGACTACTCAACAATCCAAGGCGGTTTGAGGCAAGTGTGCATGCAGTTTCCTAACTGGTGACAATGAGATTCTATTACACTGTAAAAAGTGGAACAGGGTAGAAGTTGATCTGAGGGTTTTTTGAGGTTGGAGTAAAATAGTGCATTTGTTTATCTAAACTAAAACTGAGCTCTGCATAGTTTCATTAAAATTATTTATCACTCACTCACTCGCACCAGCTAAGGCCCAGTGAGGGTCGTCTTCTGTAAAAAATTACACTTAAACACACCCCAAAGACCCCAGCTGTAGGCTTTGCAGTAGGGCCCTATAGGACTTGGCAAGATTAACATTGTGAAAGTCAAAGCTGAGGACGCTAAAACTTGCAAAATAACAACAAAAAATCAAGACTGATTGCAATTACTTGGAAGGAAATGCAAAAAAAAAAAAAACTTTGTTTATAATTTGCTTCAAATATGCTAATTGGATACACATGATCAAATGTATTACATCAACACATTTCTTCCCGAAAGAGACTTAAAGCCAACAAATGTGTTGATATAACCAGTGTGTGAAATGCCCCGTGGTAATTAAGGGATCTTAATGCTACAGTGCTGGCTGTAGGATTCTACCAGCGGTGCAGATATCTTAATATTTTGCTGATGATTAAGCAGATATTTAGCTAATAAATTTTCATTTGAAAAAGGCAATAAATGTCCTAAAGAGAACTTTTCTCTATTTTTCATACAGGAGTAGAAAGACACAGAGTTTGAAAAATCCAGCTACTTGACTACTGTTGCCAAGCTTTTGATCCCAGTATGTCAAATACGGGCTTTAAATGGCAAATACTCTAAATCCTGAGTAATTGCTGAGGAAAATATTTCTAAAATTTCAGAAAAAATCAGACAAAAAATGTCTTTTGAAAGAACAGTTGAAGGCACTCTTGACAGTCCAGTTATGGATTCTATGGCCTAGCTTTTAGGGAGTTGATTATATCCTCCCAGGACCCCTTTATATCTCACTTTGCATGTACTACATTGTATTCATGTGCATATTTTTCATTAAGATTATTAAAATTAATCACTAAGAATTTCTTACCCAAATATGAAGCAAATTCAGTTCAATTCAGTTCACTTCAATTCAGTTCTATTTAGTTCAGTTAAGTATTGTCGCAAAAGACGAGGAATGTACCTGAACCAAAGCTAACCCAGTGTAGCGTAGTGGAAGAACCCAATCACAGACACGCACAAGAGAATCGGTTTACTACACGTTTTGCTCTGAGAACTCTCACTACATAGTAAAGGCTCCTACTAGGAACCAAGGACGAGGGGCGAAGGGTTCCATTACAGAGGCCTTCAGAGACGTACTCTCTTTCTGCTTTCTTGCGGGCTTTCTGCTCCCCGTCTGAGAGAGAATAAAGACGGCCACGGGGCGGTACCGCGCCCGGCTGCAGCTCAATGGCTAGGTTGTAGGGGCGATGAGGAGGCAGCTGGACAGCCCTATGCTTACTAAAAGCCACAGCCAGGTCACGATACGGGACAGGAATGGCCTCGGGCTCCCCAGAGCACGTCCCAGCCGTCGCTCGGAGACAGAGCTCCAGACAGGTCGGGCCCCACTGGAGTATTTTCTGTCATGTCCAGGAGATGAAGGGGTCGTGATGGAGGTGCCAAGGGTGTCCCAGGATAAGAGGAGGAGAAGTGAGGCGAGTGATATAGAAGGTGAGGTCTTCAGAATGTTCATCTATGATGAGGGTGATGGGTCGGGTCTGGTGAGTGATGGGGCTAGAAGAGAGGACCTGACCGTCCACAGCGGTGATGGTGACCGGCTGGGATAACGCCTCAACGTCCACCCCCAGCTGGGCGGCGAAGGTTTGGTCGATAAAATTGCCAGCCCTGAATCCACAAAAGCGTTGGCCACGACCCGTTCGTGGCCCAGCTGGAGGTGTACCTTAAGTGTAAGGCGGGAAATGGCCGGCAACAAGGAGGTATGGAGAGGGCGACCAGGTGATTTCCTCCCCCATTCACCTGGTCTGGCCGTTTCCCGGGCGGAGAGGGAAGGCGGCACGATGGTGATCGGGGGAGGCGCAATAGGCACATAAGCCTTTGCGATAACGCCTCTCCCTCTCCGCGGTAGTAAGGGAGGCGCGTCCTATTTGCATAGGTTCCCCGGCTCCGGTTGAGTGGGCCTCTGAAGGAGGTGAAGGTCTGGTCCGAGAAGGAGGAGGTCATGGCTCTGTAGAGCTGGAGGACCAGGGCCGGGGACTCCCAGGCGGCAGGGTACGAGGAGCTGGCTTCGGGCGGGAGCTCATCCACATATCCAGGTGGATGCTCAGCTGGATCATCCCTTCCAATGTATCAGGAAGCTCCCGCCCAGCGAGTTCGTCCTTTATGCGGGGGGCCAACCCCTCGGTGTAGCGGCTGACTACACGGTTGCACTGCCGCAGATGGTAAAGACGGGAGTCCACCTCCACCTCACTTTCAGGATGCTGGAAGGCTGCCCTGAGCTGTTGGGTGAAGGCAGGGTAGGAGTATCCAGCGACCGTATCTGACCTCAAGGCCCGCCGTAGACCACTCGGCTGCCTGCCTGGTGAGGAGGGACACGAGAAGTGCGATGCGGCTTCGGTCCGAGGGGTAGCGATCAGGCTGAAACTCAAAAAGAAGAGACAGATTAGTGAGAAAGACATCCCACTTCCCATCCACACCATTCCATTTCTTTTAGGATGCATACGGGGGTGGGCTGAAGGGGGGAGGACCGCCTCCTGGGAGACAAGCCATGCGGCAGTCAGGTTGAGATGTGCCTGCTCCAGAGTCGTGAGCTGTTGACGTAAGCCCACAACCTCCTGGCGCAGGTTAGCAAAGTCCGCTGGGTTCACTTGTATGGGCTCAGTCATTCTGTTACAAAAGACAAGGAATGTACCTGAACCAAAGCTAGCCCAGTGTAGCGTAGTGGAAGAACCCAATCGCGGACACACACGAGAGAGTCGGTTTACTACGCTCACTACAGAGTAAAGGCTTCCACCAGGAACCAACCTTCTCACACACACACAGGGAATAGAGAAGAGAGAGAAGAGGGGTGATCGGATTACTCACGGTACCGGAGATAATCAGCTCGGGATGAGTGGGCATCTGAACTCAATGACTGAGCGCAGGGGAAACCCAGCTTCCTGTTTATATACGCGTGGTGACATCACTCCTGTGACCTCGTGCGCTCCACGTGCCTGGTTCGTGTGACAAGTATAGGTTAGTTTAGTTCAAGTAAATTAAATTCAAAATAGTTTGACTTGTACACTGAAGAATATTACTTTGAATCTGAATTTACATGCGTCGACAATTGCTGCCTTTCAGTTTACTTCTTTTGGAGGCAACTGTGTTGATGTAACACGTTGTATGTGTGCTGCTGACACCTTCAAATCACATAATAATTTTTTCATGTAAATGTGAGCCTTGCTATCAGAACAAGGCGGTGAAGCAGTGGTTTAGGGCCTGAGTGTGGTTGCTAACATGTCCATCTGTTATTGGCATTAACATAAAACATATGCTGATGGTCGGTATGCAGTAAGAAGTGTATGGAACATGGGGAAAGAGGACTTCACTGTGTTTTTCATGGCAGGGGCCAGCAGATGGGCCCCGGGGTCCCAGCCTACCCCAGAACACAGCCAAAGATTTATCATCAAGCCATTCCTTCATTCATTCATCTGGACATGGTGCAACGTCCACACTGTGGTGTATAATTAGGTCCACAACTCTATAGTACATGTCCATATATATACGGACGCTGCAATGTTAGATTACTGTGTATCCCACACAGGGATGGTCCCAGTGACCCTGGGGTCCTAAGCAAACTAGAGGGAGTTTGCTGGCGGAGGTGTTTTTTTTTCTTTTGTGACCAGAACAATTGTTGAAACATTGTCGAAATTGTGGTGCAACTTGCATATAGAGTCGACGGGCTCTGATCCCACACACACACTGCCTCATAGCTCTGGTTTTGTCTTTCATCTAAGCATGAAGGAAGCCAAAGTTTTTACTGAAACAGTAAGTAAGTGAGATTAATAGGGAGAGAGAGAGAGAGAGAAAGAATGAAAGAGAGTATATGAGAAAGAGAGAACAAGACAGACAGAGAGAGAGCGATTACAGCACGTGGGGCCTGTGTGTGATGGATGGTGATGCTATTTTTCCCATCAGCACTCAGGCTTGTATCATCTCCGAGAAAACGCCTCACTGTCCTTATACGTCCATTCCTGGTCACTGCACAGCTTAGGAAACTGACCACCCTCAGCGGCTCTGGAATGGTGAGTCACGGTCAAAACACTGGTTACTGCAGGGAGATAGAGGGGGGGTGTTAACCCAACTCAGCTTCATTTCTGTAGCACAGACATAATTTGTTCCTCAGCCCACTCATGTCTAAGAATTGAATTTACTACAGTGTATGGCCAAAAATTTGTAGACACCTGCTCATCCAGCATTTCCTCTGCAATCAAGGATATTAATAGGGAGTCTGTGCCTCATTTGCTGCACTCCTCTTCTTGTTCTACTGCTTTTCTCTCAGTTCTACTCTCTCTGGAACAGGGAGTGAGCGAGAGAGGAGAGAGAAAGGAACAGATCGAATGAGCGAGGTAAAAGCCAGTAGACAGGTACAGGCGTCCCGGGCCAAAGCCCAACAGGAAGCACTCGGAGCACAGAGTAGGCAGTCATTAATCAGGTGGGCTACCAGCCCCAGGCCGGCTTTGTGCCAAACTAAACACAGCAGACGGGGAAACTCGCCAGTCCACCCCCCACCTCCACTCCCTCCTCCAATGAACTTGTCTAATTAATATCTAAGCCCTGTGTCAGCAGGGAGCATTTGGTGCAATGCTGAATTTATGATTTCACATCTTCTTCCAAACAACACAGCCGTCTCAATCATGGCCTTCACTGAAAAAAGGGCATGCAATGAATTTACTGGTTTCAAAAGTGCACATCATTTCCACATGAATAAAATATATTACATCAATACATCAACTCAATTATTGCAGAAATCAAATAAACTAAAGACTTACGGAAGGATTTACTAATGATTTGCGCAGTTTGAAACCCTATGCTGGTGTTAAAAAGTGGCAGCTATGATTTACTATAAAGGTAAAATGGCCCTTTGGCGCTCAAAATCAGATCAAAGGGTCAGTCAGTGCTCACTTGCACTTTTACCTCATCGTACATCACATTTCATAGTAAATAATGACCTTATCCTATTTTTGGTGCTATTGGTTGCCATGGTCTATGGTCAAAACAGAGAAAGGTGTGGTTGCCAACATATTTATTTTGCTTATACAAAATAAATGCTTGCCCTATCACATTATTTTTGGCAGTACAGTATATGTATTTACAACCTAAAGTGGTTACTGCTGTCTCTTCACAGCAAGAAGATCCTGGGTTCGATTCCCATACTGGGATGGCCTGGGTCCTCTCAGTGTAGAGTTTGCATGTTCTCCCTATGTCTGCATGGGTTTCCTCACACAGTCCAAAGACATGCACATCAGGTGAATTAGAGATGCTAAATTGCCCTTTGGTGTGACTGTGTGCATGAATGTGTTTGTCTTTGAGTCTGCCCAGTGATGGATTAGTGATCAGAACCCACTTTTTTAAGTGTATGCTCATTTAAGTTCTTGTTCTGCATTTAAATAAATATTGCATTCATTTGACCGAACACTTTTAGCCTTAGTTATCTTCAATTAATGATCATAAGGCACATACAAGTATGAGAACTGCTGCTTTAAATACACTATTAATACATTATTAATGTGCTATACAACAGTAAATGCTCTATACTGCAATACAAATGCTGTACGACATTATTAATGGGCTGTACTACACTATAAATGTACTGCATTACACATTTTACTATCCTCTAGAACACTAAAATGCTCTTTACCACATTACAAATGTGCTATAGCACACTATAAATGCATTATAAATACTCTACAGATGCTCTATACTACACTATGAATGACCTATACAACACTATAATGTGCTCTATTACATATAAATATGGTACACAACACTATAAATGCACTATACTATGCTACAAATGCTCTATACTCCACTATGAATGGTCCATTCTACACCATAAATGTGCCCTACTGCAATATGAATATGGGACACAACACTATAAATGCACTATACTTCACTATAAATGATTCATTATACATTATTACAACAATAATAAGAGAAAAATAACACTATCAATGCATTGTACTACACTATAAATGGCCTATACTACACTATAAATGTACTGCAATAACCTTTAATCTGTCTCAGTCACGGATTCCACTCAAGCATCTGTGCATATGGAAAAGCTGCTCATATATAAAACATTGTCTGTGTGAGCTCCACAGAAGTGTAAGTCAGTTACAGAGAGTTTTGCAAAAGATTTATGATTAAATCATTGTAACTTAGGATCTTCCATACTGGTTCTGCAGCGAGAAAAGCTCCAACTGGAAGTGTTCACAGGTCATCAGTTTTGCTAGGGGTTAATATTTTTCACCGAGCGTTTCCTCCATGAGGTCAGCTGCAATAACACATTACACACACGCAGTCATCTGCAAAAGCTCCGAGCTGAATTAGAGCTGGACCGAATCTATAGAAGTACTTTTTTTTTTATAAGGGAAAAAGTGCTTACCCTGGCGCTCATCAGGAAAACTTGGCCACACTGCTAACATACTCACCTAGTTCTTATTTGCTTTGGACATATCACTGTTATCAGTGCCCCTAATCAATCACCAGCAGTGTTTGATTTGAGGGGTTTTTTTTTCAGAGAAAGAACAGGCCTTTTTGGCTATGAAAATGCTTTGGCTGTTTCGTAAGTAACACTGCATCACTGTTTTGTCTCTGCTGACTGTGTTATTACGCCCTAGCTATTAACACTCACCATGCACTACTGTGTAAAAGTCTAAGACTATCTGAGAGAGTTATTTGTACAACAATTGATCTGATCAGTAAGCATTTATTTTGTCAAAAACAAAAACATTAAAATAAATGCAAATAAAAAATCAACAACGTATTGTTAAGAAAAATTATATTACTCATCCATCTGAGCTGCTAATGCTAAAAAGGATCAAAGGGGTTGGTAGACCTTATCCCAGGCTTTCAACAGGTGGAGGCACACCCTGGACAAGTCACCTGTCCATAGCAGAGCAGACACAAAGACGAACAAACTCACACACATTTAGTGTGTCCAATATATGTCTTTGGACTGTGGAAGGAAACCAGAGCCCCTGAGGAAACCCATGAAGACACAGGGAGAACATACAAACTCCACACAGAAAGGACCCTCGGCCACCCAACCAGGAACCAGGACCTTCTTCTACCACCCTACGGGGTGGTAGTAGCCTAGTGGGTACAACGCTTACCTGTGAACCTGATGACCACAGATTTGCAGGTTCAAACCCCCACTTTCTACCATTGTGTCCTTGAGCAAGACACTTAACCCTCAATTGCTCCAGGGGGACTGTCCCTGTAACTAATGATCATAAGTCGCCCTCTACCCTTCTTGCTTTGAGGCGATAGAGCTATCCAGTATGCCACTATTATTGTGATTAGTGTGACTGCCAAATATATAAGGGAGAGAGAGCAGACGGCCGAGTCAAAATATGAGAGTTTGTGACGTCATGGCTAAGGAGGCTGTTTGTTGTGGTTTAATTAAAAATAATCAGTCCATGAATGAGGCTACGCATTCAGCTAGAAATAAGATAAGATAAGATAAGATAAACCTTTATTAGTCCCACAAGTGGGAAATTTGCATTGTCACGGCAGAAAGTG
>JBBPCZ010138384.1:9734-20968 GCA_037974445.1 Brycinus macrolepidotus | reverse complement strand
TGGCAGCAGGGGTGGCAAGGCTTTCTTTTAGGGTGGCATTTGCCACCCTATGCCACCCCGGTAGATCCGCCCCTGCAACCCCATTTAAATATGTACATTGTTTCATGCAATTAGTGTCAAAAGTGAGTAAACTGTGTATTTTCATTTAAAAGTAAACTTCCAAAATTGTATGTGTAAATGATGTCTAGATTTGGCTCAAGTCAATTTGATGTGTCACTTGTTTTAGTGTGTAGTTTGAAGCATGAAATCAAATGATTAAATCTCATTTTCCTTTTAGTAAAAGAACGGCTGGTGTGCATGGTGTACATCACTGGGCTCTCAAATCAGTTGCGAGTGTCTTGCAAACGCAACCCGGATGACGTGCACTTTTAAACATTCCCTTCTATCGACGCTCCTGCTGAATGCCCACCACCCTGCCGCAAAACAAAGACATGTCATGACATTAGCTTTACTAAGAGGTGTTTTTCACATCACTGCTGCAGTTTCCATCCCAGTCGTGTTCATGCTGTTTCATGCGGCGATGGCCTGGTGCTTTATATTATCTGTACTGGTGTACTGTGGTACTGACACTGTGTTAGGGGCAGCTGGTGGTCTGGTGGTTAGGGTGTTGCCCCTGTGATCAGAAGTTTGTGGATTCAAATCCCAGCTCTGCTAGGGGCACCACTGAGGTTCCCTTGAGTAAGGTCCTGTCCCACACACTGCTCCCCGGGTGCTGTGTTCCTGGCTGCCTGCTGCTTCCCTTGGTGAATGGGTTAAATACAGAGAAAGAATTTCACACTGTGTGCTGTGGTGTGTTCACGTATGACAAATGAACACTTTACACTAATTTAATTATTGCTTTTCAGTGTTAGGGATATTGGCAGATAATGAACATTATATGTGAGATATCTTTCCATAACTTTGTAAAATAGTGGTGTTCCTGGTGTCTAAGTGGTTTGTTTTTAGCTCTTTAATTCTATGTGACGTGCTTATTTTGTCCAGGACACTTTTTCATGTCTAATACTGATACTAGTACCACAACCTTGAGTATTTGCTTATACCGATACCAGTCCGATTCAGATTTTTTCCCTTTTTTAAACAACTAAGCTGTTAATAATACATTAGTCCGGATGCACTTTGAATCCAAAATCTCCCCTCTTCTTCTACGTAAGATCTGAGTTTGTTCATTATGGAGTTCTACATACATGGTTGAATTGCAAGTGGCTCTTTGTAAGACATTGTACAATATTTGGGTGCAGGAACCTGTATTGTAATTCCATCATAGTACTCTATGTAGGGACTTGGGAGGCATTTGAGACAGCTTTACTGCTCATCTGTGTTACTTGTGTCCTCATCTGTGTATCTCTCTTTACAGCATGTTGCTCAAAGTTTAGTTAAGCAGTTATGTGATAGTTCAGGCAGCAAATGTCATTTACTGGCTGTTTCAGATTGATCTAAACAGTTCAAATGTAAATAATTTATATGAGAGGCTTATCTGATAATATGTAATGTTCCCGATGGTGTAATTGTAAGAGAATCAAGAAGAACCAGTAGAATTCAATCAAAAAAAGTGCTCTGGTTTATAAGGCTGGTAAGGCATTCTTTTAACATTGAGGTAAGTAGTATTATTTATTATAGTACTACATATTTACATCAATATATAAAAAAAAATCCAAATTCCATTTTTGTCTATTATTCAGTGCTATCATGGCCGGTGTCCAGGTGTTGATCATATGGTGCTTACCCCAGTTCTGTCAGGAACAGACTGGACAGGGCTTTTGGATCGTTCTGATGACTTTGCCAACATCCAGGCTGAGGGTGGTCACTGGGGAAGTGGCGATACCGGAGAAGCCTCTCGCTCTTGCAAAATGTCAATAAATCTTTCATTCTTGTAGAGCGCTTTCAACTCACCTGAGGAGCTGAAAGCACCCTGGAAAGTGAATGGGCTTCCAAGCAGTGCAAAGGGACGTTAGAGGCCCACATACAGCCAGCCAGCACTGTGCTGGAGGCACTACAGCAATCACAGACAAAAGTATGTGGGTGAGAGAGGTGTTCATGGGGGTGGACCTAAAACGGCTTCTTATAAAGCAACTTACAACGACCAAAAACAGAAGACTCCCATGACGTTATCAAAGGTTGTAAAAAACTGACACTACAATACATAAACAATTGGGAGTATATTAACATTTTAGGTTAATAATATCATGACATTAAACCAGGGAAAGAAAAGAAGATTGCAGTTTTTCTATATATAATAGAGATTATACAAATTACAATTAATTTTGAAATATTATAGAAACATTTTAGACCTCACTGATAGACATATATCAATAATAAAAGCGTCTGCCAAATGAATGTAATGTAACGAATGTAATAATATAAAAAAAAAATGAGATAAGGTAATACTGTAAATTATTATAGTATGATTGCTGCAAATATGAATTACAATTACTACTTGGCAACCTCCAGTAAGTTAATGTACATTTACTGTAATTTTTTTAAAAAGTGCAAACACCTAAGTACATTTTACAAGTGTTATATTTCAGGAATTTTCTACATAATTTTGCATTCAAATACAGCTAGAGTGTCCTTACCTGTCTCACATTGTTTACCTCACTGTATTACAACAAAGATTAGCCAAAATCACAATAATACTTTGGCCAATTGCCAGTTTTGTGGTTTGAACGTCTGTCCATTCTGATCATGCACCTCTAAGCTACAGCTGTGCTCATCATTCTAGATACATCTAAAATTTTGTATTTGTATTTTTATGTATTTTTATTTTTCTACCTTTCTACCTTCCTACTAGTTCTTTCAACTTTTTGCCCATGCACAAAACTAGGATATTAAATTCATTTCTATATGCAGCTCTAGTTTTATTTGATTGAAAGCACTGATTGCAACATTTGAAATATCCTATGTCCCTGCTTCCTCCCAGGGACATCCTCTTTATTAGCCAGGCAAAGAAAAATGCCCTCCTAAATTAACTCTGTATACCCCCACCCCCTCCCACCCCCAGGGTCTGTTTCTGGTCAATTTACAATGCAGTCTTATTACTTCATAATAACCACCCCTTACATCTGATAAAGCAGGCCAGAGGAAGATGTAAAATAGTGCCAGAAATCCTAATATTTCTTTATTCTGTGGTTTAAATTGGGTCCCTTGGTGGAGGTTATGATGCAGAAGAATAATGAATAGTAGGCCATTACCAGAGTGATGCTAGCTCTGATTAGAGCCCTGTAATACTGATGCTAGCGCCGAGGCAAGGAGCCGAGGCAAGGAGAGGGCTGGGTTTGCGGCCTTTGCACCACACAGTCTCTCCTGCTTTCCCCTTCCATCCCTCCTTTCTCTTCCCTCTAATGGCCTGCTGTGAGATTACTCATTGCTGGTGGATGCAGGGAGCAAGAGGAGAGCTAGTCGATAAGCCCTTGGCTGCTGTCTCCTGGGGCTGAGGTGCAGCCGTATAGAGAGTGAGAGCTTTTTCTCAGAGCTAACACACACTTACTCCACTCTGTTAAGTTCACTTGGTTTAGCTGCTTTTATTTTACATGAACACTTCAGTGTGCTGCTGACTACTTTCCGCTGAATTGTGATCTGGAATGTTAGAAATCAAACATTTTCATGTATTCCAACTCTCGACACAACAATTCAAGTTGACTGTGATTCAAGACTACAGTTGATGTGTCATCATCTGTACACATAGAGCATCTATTTTATACTTTTTTACAGTTGACAGTCAATCGATAATTTAATCACACAAAACATGGGTTATGTCCCAGTAGTTGAATAAAGCATCCTTTCTGATCTGCGTGCCCTGATTTCACCTGATCTGTAGCCTATGGCCTCACTAAAGGCACTTTTCCACAGGTATAAAGGAACCGTGCTGTACCTAAACCGTACTGCAGTGGAACAGAAGTTTATCTTTTAGCCCAGTGATGGTTTTTCTGACGCGTCAGCAGCGCAGTTTCTCCCCAGTTTATGGCCAGTCGTTGTCCCAAAACCATGGAGTCGTACCAGCGGAAAGTTTTTTTTTTTTTCTGTTAGAGACGCTTTTGATGCTGTGGTTTTTGAATTTTTTTCTAGTCTTGTTTTTACATTTTTTCTTGGCACTGTTTAGCCATGTGACGAACACCTTAGCTAACTTGTTAGCGATGTCCTGGTACACCTTTGCATTTCTCACAGCGTTAACGATAAATTTGTTAGTGTCATAGAAAACTCCCACTTAAATTTAGCTTCAGCCCAGACAGACAGTAGTGCTTGTACTTAGTTTGACTTCCCAATTACTAGTTGGTATTTCCACCATGGTTTCCCGCCAGAGAGTAAAAAAACATTGGTCTCTTTCCACGTTGTGTTAACATTTTGACCAATCAGAAAGCAGTGACGCGGTCAGCTTGGCTGTGGTCCGCTTTTGGCCCTGCCATCGAGCAGGGCTGTGATGGGTACGGCTCGGGTACAGGTCACTGTATTTGTGATGAAAAAACATTTGTTTGCGGTAGAGCACGGTTATCTGTGCCTGTGGAAAAGCGCCATAAATATATGGGTGTAGCGGACTAGCAAGTGGATCCACTCGACTATCAAGGAAAATAGACAGGAAAGGAAGTCTTATTTAATGAATGCTATGCTGTACACTTGTGAGCACACCAGATGCAATGAAGAAACACATAATTGCCGTTCGTGCAATACTGTATAACAAATCTTTTCATTTTGCGCAACTATAGGCCATACTTGACATATCTCAGAACTGTTATTTTCTTTATAAATCATTGTAAACCGTCTTTATAGGGTGTTTATCTTATCCCTTATTCATTCATAACTAAACTGACACTGTAACCATAGCGACCAGAGCTTGTGCTATTGTACAACAAACGGAATCCTGTTGAACGAGCCACGAGTCAAAGTCAAAGTAGTGACCTTAACATCGAGGCTGAAATTGTCTCACTAAGAAATTAACAAATTACACTTTTATATGGTTAAAAAACTCACAACATCAAAGAGATGCTAGACTGGAGCAAATAAAAGTATTTCGTACGGTACAAAGTAACACGTTTTCAAATTGTAGTGTGGAATGCTGCATTTTTTAAAATTAATAAATACACTGTGATTAAGCATATTTTGTCCATGTATATAGCCATGAAAAAAAATAACCTTGTTTCGCATCAAATTTGAGCAAGTTACATAAATTACACGCACAGATTTGTGTTACATAACTACCCTATAGCATCTTGGCAGATTTGACAATTTGCTATAGTATGTAGTTATTTAATATTACATTTTCAAAATGGTTACTTTCCAGTCCATATGGTCTAATACAAGAAGTAAACTTCATAAACTGTTTAACATTTTTAATTCTTCATGGCTGTGATGCCACAACCATGAGCACATTTACATATGACTGCTGTTTAATTCTACGGGCCTCAGAGGTTGGAAAATAATCATGCATATTGGATTAGGATTGTTTGCGATGCATAAAACAACACAAAAATATAAGTGTGGAAAGAATATAAGAAAACTGTAAGGTTTAATGTTTTAAGTACCCACTGAATACAATAGAGACATATAGACATATAGGGCAGAATGCAGGATAAGGACTGAGACTGCACTGTGTAGTCAGTGCTCCCAGGCTGTAAATCGGAGTGGCATCTGTGAATAGCAGTTAGTCATCATTGTTTGCCTCCCCTTCTGTTCCAACAGTATGCACTCGAGATACGTTAGCAGTGTTGGCCGAAACACACCGAAGGACTTTGCCAGAAAGTGGTGATGAGTCTGTAGCGGCCAGGGAACAGTTTGTTCTCTGTAGAGAGAGGTGTGTGTGTGCATACTGTCCCACACTCTCCTCTACACATAGCTCATTTCTGCCACACTCTGACAGGGAGAAGCTGCTATCAGACACACACACACACACACAGAGCAGAGACTCATGTTGCGGTCTCGTGGTCATGAATGTAAATCTTGCGTATCACACACGAAAGAAAAAAAATCACAAAATGCTGACATTGCACAGTGTCATCACAGTTACAGCCAATACTGGGGTCTACTGCTTATTTACATTGCACCTTATAGCTTTATGGGCCAATATGGCTCATAGCACAGTGCGTTGGTTTTGCATGCTGACACATAAACAGGCTACCAAAATGTATGCCAAGCAAAATGCCAGGCAGCAACTAATAATATTTTTTGAAATGTATGTAGATGTGTTTCAATGGGATGTTTTAGTTAGGCCTTAAATTACTGATCAGAGTGGAAAGCACTATGAAAAAAAGAAAACTCTCTCTCTCTCTCACACACACACAAACACACACATTTCTGATATATATTAAATAATTATATACAGTGATAAATGTCTTTTACCCAGTTCTTCAACACCCATCTCCCTAATTTCATTACAGCTAAATGGACAGGTATATAGATAGGACCTATATATAGCATCATAAAGCTTTTAAGAGATGACGCACTCTGGCTTTTACCTCAGCCTTGTCTCTCCGAACACTTTCCAAAGTATGTCCGTCAAAATGAGCTATTTACAGCTGATCATTATTTTAGCTAATTACAGTTACTTTAACTGACTGCAGTTGCTGGAAATGACTGCAGTTATTTTTTTTTTTTACTTATTTGTGTCATGTCGGGGTGTAGACGAAGGGACCGCTTTCAGGAGGATTCGTGTAACAGCACTTCTTTAATGAATTGAACACAGGAAAAACACGTTGGTTTTAAACAGGGTAGGAACTCCAAAACAAAAGACTAACACCTTAGCCTAGCCGCTAGCCGTTAGCTTAGCTTAGCATTAGCTTAGCCTTAACCTTTAACCTATGACGTAACCTTTAGCTGAACCGTTAGCTTTAGCACTTAGCTTAGCCGTTAGCTTAGCTTAGCTTGGCATTAGCATTAACCTTGACCTTTAACCTATGACATAACCTTTACCTAAACCGTTAGCTTAGCACTTAGCTTAGCCTAGCTTAGCTTAGCATTAGCATTAACCTTGACCTTTAACCTTAAACATAACCAAGCCCTTAGGGTTCCGCTAGAACCATAGCAGAATGGTACAAGTCCGAAGACCGAACAAAAAGGCAGTCCGTGGCTTGATGGCTTTGTGCCAGAGTGATGTCCGTGATTCGAAAGCTCTCCTGCTGCCACTAGGAGAGCGGTGGTGAGGAGAGAGCGCACTCTTTGTCCTTGCAGGAGTCCACCGTGTGAGTGAGAACGCAAACCAGAGCGTGCACACAGAAACAGTCCAGCACGAGCCCGAATGGCGCTCTTCCAACTCTGCCCGAGCGTGGCTCAAGTATGAGAGATCCTCTCCAGTCACCAGAGGATCCGTCCTTAGTGAGGAAGCGCCTCAGTTGGCTCAGAGGCTTTCAGCTCGACTGTAACAGATCACAGGCACAAGCATACAGAGACATGAACTTATACAACCCCAACATGCATAGCAATACCCATGGGAGAATATTGAACCTAGGCTGTTGGATTTTGGTGACCACACGCCATACCACTGTGACGGCGGTGCTTTTAACCTAAACATAACTTGATACACCTGTTGCTTCTCATCAGGTGCCTAGCAACCCAGCTAATGCTTTTACTACGAACAGCTGGGTTGTAGACTACTGATGAGAAACAGAACATAAGCAAGCCATGCCAAACTTAGAGCGGCCTCTAGTGGCCGAAACCCAGACATCACAATTTGTAAGTTTGTTAGTTTTCAATCATATGTTTATGTTGCAACAAACACAGTGTGACCTCACAATATTGCCTCATCAGTTTGAGCCAAATCCACTGTAACGAAAGAAATCAGAAAACAAATTTATTAAGGCAAATCCTGTGTCCTGTGAAAGCAGTGTTTCCTAATTGTAAGGCCATTAGAGGGAAGCAGTGAGTGACGTTTGTTTATTTGATGTCTGCTAATAACACCTTTGGAGGGCGGTAGTGAGTAATATTTGTTTATGTGATGTTAATTTAGAGGTCATTTAGAGGTTTGTTTATTTGATTCCCCGCTGTGTCCTCAGTTTGGCGCTCCTAAGTTTCGACAGCCAGGGTGAGGGATAACTAATTGGCCAATTTGCCCAGTTTAGATTTATACAGTACTCATTGCAACTTGAACAAAAAAAGAGTAATTAAATTGTTAATCAGAAATATTTAGAGGACACATAATCATGAACAAAAAGGTCATAATCGTAACAGGCATGTTCTGTAGTATTTCAGTTTTAAAAATCTATAAAATGTTCTGTTACGCTTTGTTTTGTTCTGAATCCCAAAAGAACCTGACGTGTCACACAGAACTAAGTGTAGAATCCAAACCTGCCATAACTGTGTCTTAACTGAACCAAAAATCAAGATAAAACAAATATCTGAACCATTTCAGTTTAGTTCATTCACTCTGAGACTTTGAGAGTGTCGGGTCAGTTAATATGGCAACATTTTATCATATTGTGATAAATTACATCGCAACACACCAAAACACAATTTTCTGAGCTTACTGAAGATATCATCATTACTGAAAGACTGCTGACCAATTGCATGGTGTGTTATAAAGAGACAGTAATAAATCGTTACAAAACCTCATATCTCTAAAATTATAACACTATTGGAGAAGGGAGAAATTTTATTCAGAGTAAATTTGTACCATTTTCGTTGGTCCATTTGACATGTTCACATGCGGAAGGTAACTGGTATTTTCAAACGATATGAGAAATAATACCTGAACCCAACATAACCAGTAAGGTCTCATATCACATATTGTCAGTGGGATGGCATTTTAGAAGAAGGCAAAACGTTCTTACGAATTAAGAAGTCGATGCAGTGAGATTTGAATTCAAGTCACTTTGGAGCATTTCTATTGGTCCATTCGTCATGAACTGTTCACACAATGTAAAGCTAACAGCCACTGTGTTCATGGAGAAAATTTCAAATTGATTTTTTTTGGTTTATAGTGTTAATACGCTCCATATACTCCCCACAGTAAGCAGTAGTGATGATCTCCTCCCTCGTCGTGTTCATAATTACACGGTCGTACCAGAGTGAGAGCAGAGCGCACTGGGAATTGCATGTGCCTGGTAATAATTATTTTCCATTAATAATGTCTATTAAGAGCATACGCACAACACGTCCCTGTGCAATACATAGCACTCTATGTCCTTTGAAGAAAATAGCCATTATATAGCTGCATTTTTTTGCTTTAATTTTTAAACCTGTGCTTTCCATTATAATTACATTGCATGGGCAGGCCTGATGCTTCTACATCAGACAGAATATTAAAGTGGAGATCACACAGGTTGTTTTCGGGAAGGTTCATGCTTCATGTTTGTCTTTGGTGCTTAGTGAGTTTTAATATTGAAGAGTCCAAAAGCAATACCTTCTTTAATTTGTAATTTTTTTCAGTAAACCTTTGACAGACACAATGGGTGAAGACTAGGCTATCTTTGTACTGCTTTCTTTTGATATTCATAAGAATATAAAAAATTATGGACAGAAGAACTATGTTTTGGTGTGCATCCACTCTTATTCTCTCCTCGTATCTTTCTTTTGGACTGACACCCTTTAGTGTCAACAGTTTTCTTCTGGATTCTCTTTTGATTCTCCTGGTTTCCAACGGTGAAATGTTGTTAGTGTTTCTGATTACCTTTAATAACAAGCTGGATATGAGTCTTTGCCAACTCTGAATGCTGAAAAAATAAAGTCCCACACCTATGGACCCAAACACGAACCAAGATGCTTCAAAGGATGCCCACCTTGGTGGTGTGACCTCTTCTCCAACACTGACATAATTGGATTTATTTCTTTCAGACCATCGTATCTTCCACCACCCACCTATCCATGCAACGTCCATACCGGCCCAAACCAAATCAACCTTTTCACATTTCTAACCCTGTCTGAAAGTGCTACGATTCACTCTTTAAACTAGGACGGCAATACAGCCAAGTAGAAGTTCCACCAATAGAGTACTATTTGTCCCCACCATAACTCCTAAAGTATACATTTACAAAATGTTATAAATATACAATTGCTACTTTAAGGTATACATTTACAAAATCTTATTAATATACAATTGCTACTTTAAGGTGAACCCATTGCTGACACAGGGGTTCATCTGCATATATACATCTTGTATAATCTTCATAATGCCTAAATGGGTATAAATCTCCCCATCCTTTGTGTAGCAGTTGAACATTCTTTTCATTTGTGGGCCATATGCATTAATAAACAAAGTTATTTCCCTCCAAAACATTTGGCAGGAAAAAATTCTGAATATCAATTAAAAAAAAAACACAGACTGCACAGACACATTGTAGCCACATTAACAGTACGCTGAGCGCTGCGTCTTCTCACATCTTGATCTTGAGAGCTGAAATGATGGTAAATATAAGAAATGTTTGAACATAGTGTGTGCTTCTAGCTGCCATAACTGCCTCTATTTTTAACATTAAAGTCTAAAACATAGCTGGCTGGGCATCATTATCTTTTTGACTGTAATTTGGTCATATATTACACTAAGTGATCTATATACCTAGATACCTAACTGGCAGTTTGGCACACTACATTCAGAGTTTAAGCTTTAAGGCAGAAAATGTGGACATTCTGGTTTCCTTGGCTAAAATAACTAGTCTGGGAAATAATTTATAGGAACAAAAAATTTGAACTTGCACATAGTATTCCCCCTATTCATCTCTGGTATGTGCTCAATACACAAGAGCAAGTCCACAACAGAATGGCTTCAGAAAAACCAAATCCGCCTTTTGGAGTGGCCAAGTCAGAGCCCAGACCTCAACCCAATAGAGATGCTATAGAATGACTTGAAGAGAGCCATACACATGAGACGTCCAAAGAATATGACAAAGCTAAAGCAGTTCTGCCAGGAAGAATGGGCTAAAATTCCTCCTAAACTATGTGCAGGTCTGATCCACAGCTATAGGAAGCACCTGGTTGGGGTTATGGCTGCCAAGGGGGGGGTCAACCAGTTATTAATTCCAAGGGTTCACATACTTTTTCCACTAGTTTCATACACGATACACATTACACCTGAAACCTGAAAGGTTTAGTACAGCAGGCCCTACATGTTCAGATATATCAAGACACCCTACTTAGTGATTTCAGCTGCTTTAAGTTGCACCTATTGCTGACACAGGGGTTCAGTTGCATATATACAACTTGTATAATCTTCATATTGCCTAGTGCTAAGCACCGACAGAGCATCCTCTGTGGAACACTGGACCTTGCTTTTCATTTGTGATTCAGAAGTAATCATGCAACATCAGCACCTGACATCA
>JBBPCZ010138354.1:0-20975 GCA_037974445.1 Brycinus macrolepidotus | reverse complement strand
ATTCAAATGGATGGAAATTTTATATGCAATTGAAATACATAAATCTTAAGAATTGGGCCTAAATATTTCTGTGAGTGTAAAGTATAAACACTCATCTGTTCAGGATGTCACTGTCCTGTCACGACTCCCACATGACCTGACAGTGGACTCCGCCCCTACTCAATCTCCCCCACAGGTAAAGGTGAGGGTGCTTAGCAGGCACGCATGCTGAGGCACACAGTGTGCAGAAGTCGCCAACTGTACGCAGAGTCAATAGCTACAGACCTTCAAATTTCGTGTTGCCTTCAGATTAGCTCAATAACAGTATGTGGAGAGCTTCATGGAATGGGTTTACATGCCTGAGCAGGTACATCATCAAGTGCAATGCAAGGCATTGGATGCAGTGCTGTAAAGCACGCCACCACTGGACTCTAGAGCAGTGGAGACATGTTCTCTGGAGTAACGAATCATGTCTCTCTGTCTGAAAACCCGATGGACAAGTCTGGGTTTGGCAGTTACCAGGAGAACGGTACTTGCATGACTGCATTGTGCCAAGTGAAAAGTCTGGTGGAGGGGAGATTATGATGTGGAGTCATTTTTCAGGGGTTGGGCTTGGCCCCTTAGTTCCAGCACACAATCAGAATCAGAATCAGAAAACTTTATTGATCCCAGAGAAAATTGCTTATGTAATGACTGTAAAGACACACAGAGACACAGGGACAAGAACAATATAAAATATAAAGTCTAAATAAAATCTAAATTTAAAAAAACGTAGAAAAAAAAGAAACTCAATGTGAAAATACCCTATGCTATATACAGAAATGCTGGGTATAAATACTACATATAAGTAACACAGTTAAGTGAAATCTACCGACACAAATGGTAGTTTGGAATAAGTTATTGCACTAAGTAGAGATCCGTAGTAATATTAAGTAATAAAAGTAATATTGACATAAGTAGTGAAGCAAAGCATAAAAGGACAATTTTATGCTCTCACCTTGGGAATAGCCCCTTCCTGTTCCAACATGACTGCACACCAGTGCACAAAGCAAGGTCCAGAAGGACAAGAATGAGTGAGTCTGGTGTGTAGGAACTTGGCCTGCACAGAGCCCCGACCTCAACTCCATCCAACACCTTTGGGATGAATTACAGCAGAAGCCAGGCCTTCTTGTCCAACATCAGTGCCTGACCTCGCAAATGCTGTTCTGGAAGAATGGTCAAAAAGTCCTATAAACACACTCCTAAGCCTTGTGGACAGCCTTCCCAGAAGTTGTTATAGCTGCTAAGGGTGGGCCAACTCCATATTAAAGCCTATGTATTAAGAATGGGATGTCATTAAGGTTCATGTATGTATATACACTGACAGTGTTTCTTCACTGGCAGGCTTTATGGGAAGCAGCCGCAAGGTGATCTGAAAAGTGTTGCCCTCTCCCTCCCCCAGAGGTTCTTTTATTCCATCAGAGCCACTTTTAATATCTGAAAAAAGTGTTCAGAAAAGTAGCTCTCAGTGGTGTTAAGTTAAAGGACAACCTAGAATTTGATTCTGCCATAACTGCATAACCACAATGTTACATACTTTTTCCATGTTTTAAAGGAAACTTTTATGTGACATATTTTCATTTATAGTTGCTCACTTAACTTTCCAGTGTTTTACCAAAATAAAAAATGGAAAAAATGGTAAAAACATGTAGTGTACAAAAACCTTTGACTGGTAGTTTAAGTGTATTGTATGTGGCTTTTTGTACTCTGGAACCATGCTGTCTTATCTCACTGTATACGTGTTTACAGCTGAGATGACAAAGTTTATTTTAACTTTTACTTTGTTTTGCCACCACATTACACGTGCAGATGTGTCTGTAAGTGGGTACAAGTTGGGTACACTAAATAAAACAGACAGATAAGCTGTCACCATCATACATGTTTGGTTCTATCTGGCAGAGGAAACTCATTAAAATATAAATGCAACCACTTCAATCTGCTCTCTGGTCACACACACCACCTGTAAACAATGCCCCACACACACACACAAACACACACACTAGAGAAAGAAAACCTCCCGAACAAAGACAGCCAGCACCATTTAATCCATTTAAAGCCATCAGAGCTGGTGTCCTTTACCGGGGATAGATGGCTCCAACTACTAAGAATCAACCTGCTGAATTCAGTTAGAGGCGGAGAGCAGACGGTCATGGATGAACCCAGCCGAGTGCAATATGCGGCAACAGTAGGGGCCTTTCAATCAGATAAGGAGTTTCATAAAAGCCAAGAAAAGTTCCACACACTTTCAGCACTGACCATTGGAAGAATGTTGGAAGAACTCACCAAGTCAGAACTGTTCACAGTGGTGGTGAATGAAACCAGACATCTGCCTCTAAAAGCTTCTTCACATAAACTTATTCCTTGAAATGATTATGGATGCACCACCTGAGATGTTGCTCTGCCAGAGTTTTGAGAAGCTTTTGGCCTAAATACACACTACACATCCAAAGGTTTCCCATTCTGTAACTTCAACTGCTTTAAGATGTCCACAGGTGCACACACACAGTTTGTATCTCCAAAGAAATGCACTGGTCAACAAAACAGGAAAACAGGCCCTAGGTCACCATGCCTGTGGGCTAGAGGGGTATAAAGTGCCCCAGCACTGGGTTGGAGTTTCCTGAAGTGATGGAGTGGTGTCCAGTATCTTTGGAATGAGCTACAGCGGAATGTATGATCCAGAACTGATCTTCCAACACCAGTAACTGACCTCACTAATGTTCTCAGGACTGCAATCAAATTCTCACAGTAATGTTTTCACATCAGTATCTGACCACACTAATGCTCTCGGGGCTGCAATCAAATCCTCACAGCAATGTTCCATTGTCAGTACCTGACCTCATCAATACTCTCAGGCTTTTTTATGTCTGATACTGATACTGAAACTGTACCCTCGCGTATCTGCCAATACCAGTACTAATCCGATACAATTTTTTACCTCCCTCCAACAACTAGGCTGTTAATAGCACATGCGTCTGGGTGCACTTTGACTATGAAATGGCCCACTACTTCCTCTAGGGGGCGCTATGTAAGTTATAAAATTCGAATTTCTACATCCATATAGTGAACAGTGTGTCCGTTATGGAGTTCTCCGCACATGGCTAAATCTTTGACGGCTCTTTGATAGACATATTGTACCCTATTTGAGTGCAGTATCCTGTATGTTAATCCCTTCATCATCTCGTCAGTGCTAATCTGTGTTACTCGTGTTCTCATCTGTGCGTCTCTCTTTGTGATACGTTGCTCAGTTTAGTTCAACATTTATTGTTCAGGCTTTTTCCAATATTCAGTTACAGCAATTTGGGCTTGTATCGGGCCAAAACTAAGTTTCAGATTGACATGCCCCAAAAATAAAATCACATCACTTCAATCAGCTCTAGCTTTCTAGTTTTCTAGTGAAGAGCAGGAAGTCAGGCCACAAATAAGTAAGTGTGATTTGGCATGTTAGGGAATAGAGGAGATGCTCATGGGACAGGTGGGTCTCCAAGAGCTTCATGAAGATTGACGTACCAACTCTGATTGCAGATGGAACCTCATTCAACCATTAAGAAACCACAAACGAAAACAGTCTGGGTTTAGATTGCTGATGCTAGCTAAAGTTCCTTGAAGAAGCGCAGCAGGTGAGATGTAGCATAGGCCTGCATTAGTGAGGCCAGGTAGGTGGCTGTAGATCCAGAATCTGAATCAGCATCTGAATCATAACTGTACCCACACACACAAACACAATCCTGAACTGAACTAACACAGTGCATAAACAAACTGAACAGTTTTGCCTTAAACAAACAATTTACACCTGAACTACCCCTGCAAATACCCTTTATTATATGCTGTACATTCTCTGTCATATTATTTGCACAATTATTAATTGTTGTTGGCCACCTCTATATTTGCATTTGTGCACATCTAATGACTCTGCTGCTAGAATACAGCACCTGTCATAGTACTGTATTCATTCACACTATACTGTAGCTGCTTTTGACGACTGCACTAAATGTTGTCCTGTTGTTTTGTTGCTGGTGTGTTTTTCTTGCTCTCTCCCTTTTGCTTTCCTTGCACTCTGTGTATTTTGTCCTGTTTGCACTTGTGTAGTCTTTTGGTGTTTTTGATCTTGTGTTGCACCATGGTCCTGGAGGAACGTTGGGATCTTGAAAGAACGTGGTGGCCCTGGAGGAACACTGTGTTTGGTTTCACAGTGTACTATATATATGGCTGAAATGACAATAAACACCTACTTGTTGTGGTCCTTGAGGAATGTTGCAGTCCTGGAGGAACACTGCAGTCCCGGAGAAATGTTGTGATCCTGCAGGAATGTTGCGGTCCTGGAGGAATGTTGTGGTCATGGAGGAACGTTGTTTCATTTCACTGTGTACTGTGTAAGGGTGGGAAGAGATCTCGCAATATTAAAATGTGACAATATTTCTCATGATAACTGTAGTGAAGTGTTTTCCTGGGGGATGCACTCGACGTCCCGCGTGTTTCCCTCATACAAATCTCCAGGTGGAGAAGTGGTGGGGAGGGGGGGCCAAAAGAATTATTTTTAAAAGTGGTTCCAGCGTCCATGTATATATATATATATATATGTATATATATATATATATATATATATATGTATATATGTATACACAGTATAGTACTGTGTATATGGCTGAAATGACAGCTGGGGTACCCAGTGGAGGTCAGAGAGCAGGTGTGTGATATGCCCTTTTTATTTTATTATCAATAAAATCAGTGCCCATGTTGGTCAGGGTGTTGTTATATCCAGCATGACCTGCTTTGATGCTCACGGATGTGAGGATCTTGTTCTGTTCAAATCCCAAAAGGAGCTGCAGGTACACAAGCCTTGTTGAAGACAAAAGACCAGAAGTTGTGTTCTTGCCCCTGCTCTCGGTTCTGAGGACTCCGGAAGAATGAGACCGCTGTGCTCTGGGATGGATGTTTGATTCCTGCCCTCTGTCTTGTTTGAAGTGCTCTTCATCTCCCAAAACAGTGGTCCCGAAATGGCCTCTGTGTTTCAGCCATGCCTGTAATGCCCCCTGTGTCCTGTGTTAGGTGCACTGGGGTGTATTGACCTGTGTGTGCCGGGAGATGCGGTGTATGTTGGTTCTGGGCCTCAGCGTCAGCACAGAAGAGCCAACTGACAGAATGAGGTCAGGAACACAGCGCCATCAAAGCAGATACGGTTCCTCTGCAGGTATCTTCAAATACAGGAGTGGTGGTCTCTCTCTCTCTCCTTTCTCCTTTCTCATCTTGATCTCATGGGTCCTGATCTCTTGGGTGCAGCTCACCCCTCAGCTCTGCCTCTCAGTTGTATGTGCGTGTGTGTGGGTGGTGTGTGTGTGTGTGTGTGTGTGTGTTTGTGTGTCTCAGGAGCTGTTGAGTCCATGTAGGAGAGATGCAGAACACTGGTCAGGGTATGAATGAAACGCTGAAAAGTGGAAACTTCTTCCATTCACCAGATGTTTAGATGTTTTTACTTGTTCAAAAAAATATTTGTCTAGAGAAATTTATTGTCACTTACTGTCAGTTATTTATTCGAAAAAGTTTCAATTACCTGCCCATAGAATATTTTCTACAAGATAGAATCATATGACATAACGCAAGATCTAAAACCGCTTAGTGTGACAAACATGTGAAAATGAACAATCACTAATAGTGATACTTTTTCACAGCACTGTAGTTGCATCAGTCCGGGCATGTTATTAAGCTGTGCGATGCTTAGGGTTAGTCTTTAGCTTAGCATTCCTACACAAATGCTCCCATTCTAAAATATATAGTTATTATAATTTTTGTTTGATATAATGTTTAAATATTGCAACAACATAGTTCAGTAATTAGTTAGTTACATAATAATTTACAGTCACATCAGACTAAGGATTTTCGCTTCTTCAGATTGTTTGAACCTATAAAATGAAAGAGCTGGACTGATATGACTTAAGACTGGTATCCCACTGTCTAACAGTGATTGTTTGAACATGAAGTTTGTACATCTCTTTGGGTCGACCAGAGGAGGATGGGTTCCCCTTTTTAGTCTTGGTTCTTCCTTAGGTTTCTTCCTCCAGCTTAGGAGTTTTTCCTCGCCTCTGTCGCCTTTGGCTTGCTCACTAGGGGCTCAGACTCTGTAAAGCTGCTCTGTGACAACTTGGTTGTAAAAAGCACTATATAAATAAAGTTGAATTGAAGTTTATGTCAGGTTTAGTGCAGGTTTATGTTAGTTGATATAAGCGGTTATGTTTGTTGGTATGAAGATTTATGTCAGTTGGTATGAAGGTTCATCTCAGTCGGTATGATGCTTTATTCAGATGTTATGAAGGTTTATATTGGTTGTTATGAAGGTTTATGTCAGGTGTGATAAAGGTTTATGTCAGTTGTTATAAAAGTTTATGTCGTGTTATGAAGGTTTATGTCAGGTGCTATGATTTGTCAGGTGGTATCGAGGTTTATGTCAGATGTTATGAAGATGTATGTCAGGTATTATAAAGGTTTATGTCAGGTGTTGTGAAGGTTTGTGTCTGAAAGTATGAAGGTTTATGTCAGTTGTTATGAAGGTGTATATATATATGTCATGTACCCATTTGAACACAGGCGCTTTTCTTCTCTCAAAATGAACAGCAGCAACTTTAATCCACATCCTAATAAAATTCCTCGTGCCCCCCTGCTCCAGCTATCCATGACTAAGTTTCAGCCTTGGTTTCTCTACTTTTGTGGATCCGCAAATGCGAGGCAGAATGCACTCCAGGCTAGAAACGGGGTTGGAAAAATGTATTGTGTGGAACATTTTTCTGCCCCTTCTCTGCTGCACTGAACCATGGAGTTTAGTATCCTGTCCTGATCTGCCCTGTGTGTGTGTGTGTGTGTGTGTGTGTGTGTGTGTGTGCGTGTGGTTTGGGGGGGGGGGGGGGCTTAAATCAACTAAACCTTGCAGCACTGCAGGGCAGACCATACTTTTCTTCTCTCCTCACAGAATCAATTCAAATGTGGAATGTTTTTCTGTTTTACATATTTTAGAATAACTGAAAAGTGTGCAGACCACCTCGCACCTCCAGAGGTTCCTCAGTGGTTCCTCAGCAATTCCTCAGAAGGGAGTTTGTCCCCCTTTGGTAGTAACAGCCTCTACTCTTCTGGAAGGATGTTGGAACATTGGTGTGAGGCTTTAATTGCAGCCGCAAGAGCATTAGTGAGGTCAGGTACTGATGTTGGAAAATTGCAGTGAGGATTTGATCACAGCCTGAGAGCATAAGTGAGGTCAGGTAATGATGTTGGAACATTGCTGTGAGGGTTTGATTGCAGCAAGAGCATTAGAGAGGTCTTGTACTGATGTTGGATGATCAGTTCAGGATCTCAAACTCCCCTCCAGCTCATCCAAGCGGTACCTGATGAAACTCAATCACTCGAGAGAACTCCACAGCCCAACACTGGGGGGCTTTATACTCCTCTAGCCCACAGGCATGGTGATCTTAGGGTCATCTTCTATTGATCAGTGTTTTTCTATGGAGGCACAAGCTGTGTATGAACACCTGGGGGCTGCTTACTCCTTCAGCCGGGTGTTTTTAAAAGTTATTCCTGCTCCTGCATGATGTTTTTTTTGCTTGTGCACTGCTGTTTCACACTAAAATTCAACAATCTGTTACTTTGTGTTGTGAATTGTTCTTGTATTCACTCTGTTTGTGCCATCTGACTGTGGAGCAGCTAAATATCTCCTCATCACTGAGACAATGTTTGCCCTGATGCTGGTGTCACTTGTTTGCCTTTGACTCATAACTCATATAACTAGATGTGTCACGTCTGGTCCGCCTCAGTCACGCCCCTTTCGGAGTCCGTCCCCCGAGTTTTGACCACGTGCAGCCCTGGACACGCAGTGATGACGTCATCTGTTGTTGTGAGTGTGGCTACCAGTAGTCAAGCAGCTCAGCTGGGTTGCTAGGCTACCGATGGTAGGTCCATATGTGGGTGATCAGAGTTAACTGCTGCTTGTTTGGAGTTTGATAGTTTGCGTCATGTGATTGGTTGTCTCTGTCTGTGTCTGTGTATAAGAGGGCTGCCGACCCGGAGAGTTATTGCATGGTCACCATCCAACATGCTGGTATCACCTACCTTCCTGCTGTGTTCGTCTTTGGGTTCATATTCACTTTGAAGAAGTATTTAACCTCCGTCTGTGTGTACTAACAGTGTTGGACTGGAAAAGGACCAAGAGGAGCCCCATTGTGGAAAGCTACTCCAAGAGGGGCAGGTGGAGCTGTTTTTGTTAAATAACTTTACAACCATTTCAGATTTCACCAAACTTCATTCCATCTGAAACTAGAGTAGACAAGCTTTCAGACAATGGGCACCGCATGTTGTGCTTTCACATGAAGTCCTTGGCCTGATCTACTCTACATTCGTTCAGTCATCTGTATTATCTGCACTTTAGAACACAGTATATACAAGTGATAGGTGGTTAAAAAAAATCTGCACATTTTTTATATCTGTAGAAAACACACATATCAGACAGCGGATCCAAACGGATCCCTCCCATATTAATTTTGTCTTAAAACAGGACTAAAGACACTCTACTTTGAGTTTTATCCGTGTTATCTCATCTACAGTACTGTGCAAAAGTCTTAAGGCATGTAAGGGGCCACTGGGTCTGGGCTGGCCACTCTGACCAGCAGGGTGAGACGTGGCACTGCCACCGCCGGGTTGGGTAGAAGAAGAAGACAAAGGCCACCATCGGCTGCACGTGGGGACGGTCTTTTATAACCAGCTTTTGCAATCAGACTCATTGAGTTCCGAACTCTAGCTGCTGAGAGCAGGTGGAATTTGAAGGCACTCATGGCAGCCTACTCGCAAGGTGAGGAGCTCAAAGACGAGTTGGCCCCCCACGACCCTCCTGCCCTAACTGAGGTCTCCCTTAGGTCAATGAGGTCTTGAGTGAGTCCCTAGACCGATACCCGTTTTATACCCCGCCTATAAACTTATTTATAGGCGGACAATGGGCGAACATGTCCAGCATGTCAGGAGGATTCGCCAGCTACTGCTGGAGCACCACCTGTAAGTCCACTTTCCATGCCCAGTCGGTCACTTTTCTCGGGTTCATTGTAAAGGCAGACTGAGAATGGACCCCTCTAAGGTGAAAGCGGTGATGAGCCAGCCATGCCCCACGTCGGTGCAGAGCTCCCTGGGTTTTGCTAACTTTTTCCAGCTGTTTGTCCGGAATCGAGAGCCGGCAGAGTGTTTGTGTGAGGCATATTAGGTGTCTGTGCGGAAAGCAAGGGATTTGGACTCACGCTGAGCTTGCCGTGTTACTGAGCTGCTTCATAAACGCTCACTGCTGGAAATGATCAAACAAAATCTGATTTCACAAAAGCCTGTTTTAAAAACAACAATCCAGCTCCCATTTTCTCATTTCTGTCAGTGAGGCGTTTAGAAGAACAGCATGCTTGTCATGCAACATTGTCCAGAATGAGCAGCAATTGTTGGAGTGAGCTTAATTAATGTTTGCATGCATGCACTGTTTGAGACCATCATTCACTAAAAAATACAGCATTTAGAAATTAGATGCTTGGGGGGGTTGTTAGTCCAGGATCAACTCTGATTACCCAAGGCACAGTAGGCAGTTATCAGGTATTTGGCATATCCATAATCAAACTGTCTGCATGACAGTTTGTATGACAGTAATTACACCCTTGTATTTCTGTACAAGGTGTAATAAAAAGTATGGTCTTTATTGTGAAATCATATGCTTAGATTTCTGGATTCATTACTGGAAACATTCTGAAACAGTCTGAAACCACAGCCAAGAGTCAAGACACCACTCTACCTGTTGATGTTGCAACAAAAGTGGTAAATTTCAAAAGGGGAAATGTAGGTTTAAAGCTTGAAACTGAATGTAGCTTGAGTAATATGACACAGATTGACCTGTAACATATATTGAATCTAGTTGCAGTCCAACAAAATTCTGTCTAAACCAATAATGCAAAGAGAGCAAGATAAAGAGTGCAAGGAAAAGGCAAGCAGCACAACAACAGGACAAGAAAACATTTAGTGTAGCTGATGTTTGAATGAATACAAAATTGTGACAGATACTGTATTCTAGCAGCGGAGGTGTTAGGTGAGAAAAATGCAGAACCAATTGTAGGGGCTCCCCAAGGGTAGCTCCGCCCCAGAGGACAGGGAGGGGCTCCCAGAGGGGGGCTCTGCCCCAGAGGACATGGGGGAGGCTCCCCGAGAGGGGCTCCGCCCCGGAGGACATGGAGGGGCAACGAGCACTGAAGCCCCCGGGAGAGCGGACGTGTGGGACCCACACGAGCCGCCCTGGCCACACCGACGGCCAGCACAGAGACTATCCACAGGGAGTCAGATGTGTGGGGCCAACGGGGTCCACGATTCCAGCCTCCACCCCTCCCCCACCTTTGTGGGGGCCTGGTGGCCCTCTGGCACCCCAGAGTTTTGGCCCTCGTGCCTTTTTGTGATTGAATAAAAGTCAAGTATGGAAATCTGCAGTTGCGCCGCCTTCACTTGCTGGTACGCCGACGTGACAACAAGACAACATTTAGTGAAGCTGATGTTTGAATGAATACGAAATTGTGACAGATACTGTATTCTAGCAGCAGATGTGTTAGGTGAACAAAATGCAGAACCAATTGTAGCTCCAAAAAAATTCTGTTTGAAGCGACTGTAGCTCCAAAAAATTGTCTGAACTATTTGTAGCTCCAAAAAATTCTGATTGAACAGACTGTAGCCCCACAAAATTCTCTCTGAACCAACTGTAGCTAGACAAAATTCTGTCTGAAGAGACTGTAGCCCCACAAAATCTGTCTGAACCGACTGTAGCTCCACAGAATTCTGCCTAAAGCTCATTAATCTGCAAAATCTTGTGTCAGATGGCATGTCTTTATTGACCCCTGAATAAAATGACTTCACAGGCAAATCCGAAATGTTAAAAAATTTCTTAATATGACTTTCAAATTCAATATTTCATCATGAGTTGTGCTCACCTTGTGTTCTTATTACATAAAATTCACATGACTGCATAGTTGATATTTAACTATATAATTATAACTATATAAAAACAATATGAAATAAATATAGAATTTACATAATTTTGTAACATTTTAAATAAGGTGAACTGAATGTATTATAGTAATTCTAGGCTTCTAAATTTCAAAAAAGGTTTCCATTGTCTGAAGATCTTTATGCTCCATGCAGCCCGGTGGCACCCTTAGTGATTGTCCCCTTGAACTCTATCACTGAGAGCTAATGAGCTGACCCTCAGATAAGTGTTAGATAAGTGTTATTGTAAAAAAATTCTCACCATCTCCGTCTTTATCTGGACGTGTTTCACTGAGAAGGTCACGAGGACAAGTCTACGGTTACGGGTGGGACCAGGCAGTGACTGGGGGGGGAGAAGACCATGATGAACACCCCCCCCAAAGGCATGAGCACGACTCTTTTGGGAGAGAGAGAGAGAAAGTGAGAGTCAAGTCAAGTCAGCCAAGTTTATTTATATAGCACATTATCAGACACAAAAGGTCATTTAACTTGCTTTACAGGAATAGAACAAAATTAAAATAGAATAAAATTAAATAATAGAAGAAAGAAAAGAATACAAAGAAAATCAATAAAAGAAAACTGAAAGTGCAAGAGAAGTGCTGATATTTAAAAGAAAGTGGAGGAGAATAAAACGGCTTTTAGCAGCTTTTTAAAGCTGGCTACAGTTGGTGAAAATCTGATATGGATGGCAGTTTGTTCCAGCAGCAAGTTGCATCGTGACTAAATGTTTAGCTATTTCACCATGTTTAGTTTTGGCTCTTTTCACCAATAGCTGAGCAGCTCCTGCAGATCTAAGAGATCTACCAGAATTAAAAACATCAAACATATCAGAGATGTATTTAGGGCCCAAACCTTGAGTGACTTGTACACAGTGAATAAAGCTTTGAAACCATTTCTTTACTGAACTGGAAGCCAGTTCAAAGACCTGAGAATTGGAGTAATGTGGTTTCCTTTCTTGGTTTTGGTTAGAACTCTGTCAGCAGCATATTCAACGAGCTGGAGCTGCCTAATGGACTTTTTGGGAATCCCAGTGAGGAGAGCGTTGCAATAGTCAACCCTGCAGGAAATGAAGGCATGGATCAGTTTCTCTTGAAGTCTTGTTTGGACACAAATTCTCTAACTTTAGCATTGTTTTTGAGGTACCAAAATGCTGACTTTGTGACAGCTTTGATGTGATCACTGAAACTAAGGTCTTCATCCATGATCACGTCAAGGTTTTTAACATGGGTGGAGGTTTTAAGTGCTCTAGATTCCAGGTGGGCACTGAGAATTGATCTTACCTCTTTATTTCCAAACAAGATCATCTCCGTTTTGTCTTTATTTAATTGGAGAAAGATTTGATGCATCCAGTTATGTATTATATCAAGGCACCAACGAATGAATCGATTGGACAAAAGTCACTTGGTGAGACGGCTAGATACATCTGAGTGTCTTCTGCATAGTTATGATAGGACACATTATTCTCTTAAAGAATTTGACCCAGAGGAAGCCTGTACAGGTTGAACAGGACAGGCCCAAGAATGGACCCTTGAGGGACTCCATATAGCATGGTGGTTTTCTCATATTCACATGTGCTGATCGAGACAAAATAACCCCTGCCTTCCAAGTATGATCTGAACCAACTAAGGGCCGTACTTGAGAGCCCATCCCAATTTTCAAGTCTGTCTAGCAGAATGTTATTGTCAACAGTGTCAAAGGCTGCACTCAGATGTAATAGCACCAGTACAGTTATTTTACCTGCATCTCTATTCAAGCGAATGTCATTTAGTACCTTAACAAGAGCAGTTTCTGTACTAATGATGTTGACGGAAACCTGCCTGATAGTTTTCAAAGAAACCATTTGTGTCTAGGTAGTTACTGATCTGATTAAAACTACTTTGTCTATAATCTTGTCTACAAAGGGAAGATTAGAGATGGGTATAACTGTTAAGGACAGAAACGCTTCTGCCTTTAACAGTTATAGACCTTTCTCTAATCTTCCCTGTAGTTATAGACCTATCTCTAATCTTCCCAAGTTACACTTCTTCGGGAGGTGTTTAATAAAAAAATTCTGTGAGCCATTCACATTATGCAACAGGTCCTGCGCTAAGCTACTAAAAACACTTTTTAAAAAGCTTGTAAGTAGAATGCCCAGTACATGGTTTAAGATAAGGCACTATTTCCTCAAGATTTCTGACATCTGCAAGATCAAAGCTGGACATGATAGGCATGTTATTTTTGTGGGCAGACATAAAGTTACTTGAGTGTGTAGATCTAAAGTTTTGTCTAGTGTTTTCAATATTGTGATTAAAAAAAGACGCAATTTTTTTGCATTTTGAAACTGAAAGGAACTTTTGGGGAGCTTTTGGGGAGCTGTTAACCTTTCTACCATGACAAAGACAGTACAAGTGTTCTTAGAGTTCCTGTTGATGATATTAGAGAAATATGCCTTTCTAGCTGTCCCCAAATTAAGGTTGTAGCTGTGGAGTTTCTCTTTAAAAATGTCATAGTCGACTTGAAGTTTGCCTCCAACAGCGCTCTGCTTTCCTCCATTCTCACTTCTGATATGTTACTGTTAAGAAATTTCTCCATGGTGCTTTCTGTTTACCAGAAATGGTTTTGAACTTTAGTGGTGCAAGAGCATCAAGGACCCCAAGCATTTTAGAGGTAAAATGATTAAGACATTCATCTACAGACTCTGCTAATACGCTTGAAGTCAGAGCTGTCTTCCATAAAGACTCCTGCAATGAATAGCTCATGAGTTATTAAGTGATTAACCCCACAAGCTAAGTGCACTCTGTTGACCCAATTCCCAGTTACTACTGGAACTATTGGCATAGGTCCTAGCATGTCCTGAGAGACATAATTTGTGTTAACACTACTATTGCGGGGATGGTTGGTTGGTTGCCATCTTCTGCAAGATCCTTAAGATGTTGGAGGTTGGCTGCAGGATTAGAGTGTTCTTCCATACCTGTGCAATTCCTGCTCAAAGAGATACTGTGAGAGGGAGAAGAGTTAAACAGAGAGAAAGATATTGAGAGGGAGAGAGAAAGAAAGAGAGCGAGAGCTGACACTAAATGAAAGCTACATGAACATAATCTGTTCTCTGCCATTCTCTGAAGCAACTCAGCATGTTCCACCCACCCGTCACACTGCTGCGCACACACACACACACACAGACAAGCACACAAAACCACCTCCGGAACACACTCATTCCAGTCCAGCGGAGTGTGTTGCAAGTTTTGATGTCCACAGTGGGAACACACACAGTAAACCTCCTACTCAGCATGTTCTCATATCTGACGTACTGCACACGTCCCGGACCTCCAGTCCCCCATTGGCTCTTTAACACTCTTTAAGTCTACAGCAGTTTGGCCTTACCAATTCAGTCTACATCAGACTCTCACCACCCATTCAGATTTCAGCAGTTCAGCCCAGCCTTTTCAACCCACAGCACCTTAGCCACATCCATTCAGCCTACAGCAGTTTAGCCCAGCCCATTCAAACTGAAGTTAAAGAGTGTTTCAGTCCAGCTTTCTGAATAAGGCACAATACAAGGCAGCCAATCAAACAGAGCCTATTTACATATATCAGTCTTAAAGGCACAGTAACAAAAACAGGTGATAAAAAGAGGATTATGACAGTTGTTATCAGAAATGCTGATTCTAGATTAGTGCTCTGCTTCACCTTGATGATGACATAGCTTAATCCTGATAGGCTAAAAGACAACAAAATAATAATAATAAGTGTTGTTGTTGTTGTTGTTGTTGTTAATCTTATTTAATCTCGCAGGATTGCCAGTGGCACCGCTGAGGTACCATTGAGCGAGGTACTGTCCCCACACACTGCCCCAGGCGCCATTGTTGGCAGCCCACTGCTTCACTCAGGTGAATGGATTAAATGCAGAGGACTCAAGTAATTTCATCTGGGATCAATATAGCATATAAAAAATGTGTCTTTCAAGGCACTCAAGGACATCTTACAGACAAATAAATCAGAGCAAGAAATCAATATTACAAAATATGTGGAAATAATAAAAATTTGAATAGATAATACATTAAAAACAGTATATAAAATTGAGACTGGATTTGAAAGTCAGAAGAGAATTGATACTGCAGATATCTTGAGGGAGGCATTGCTAAAGGATTTAAATCCCTTGGTGGGCAAACAAGCAGAGGTCATTCAAGATTCAAGGTTCTAGGCTGCACTGAGAGTTTACTGTCAGCCCAGCCACATACACAAGTACACAGAGGGTTGAAATAGCGTTCTCTGAAGCAAATAGTGTTGTGTACATAGACCAGGTCACCAAAAGACAGACAACGTGCAGAGACAAAAACTGCTGCAACATTGCAAATTTGCAGCTTCAAAGTACAAAAACAGGCAGGTAGTGCAAATAAGAGTGTATTCTGAAATTTTTTAGCAGCAAGTTTTAAGGCAGTTTTTATTGAAAAGAGTCGGTGCAGTGAGTTTAGGATAGCTAAAAGTGTCATGTGCATTTTGTAGCAGTTTCTGTATGAGGTCAGACCCTGTTCAGACCCCTGATGTTAGGTGCAGGCTCTGAGTTCAGGAATCTAATGGCTTGTGGAAAGAAGCTGTTGTGATGTCTGGTAGTGGTGGTACTGATACTTCTGAACCTTTTTCCAGACATCGGGGGAATGTGAGGGGTGGGTGGGATCTGTGATGATGCCGGTTGTGCGGCGGACACAGCGTTTCTTATACAGTTCAGTGAATGGTGGGAGGGGCACACCGATGATCTCCTCAGCTGTCCTCACCAGCCACTGAAGGGACTTACAGTCACCACTGTGACAGTTTCCGAACCAGGAAGTGATGCAGCTGCAGAGGATCCTCTCAACAGTCCCCCGGTAGAAGGTGGTGAGGATGGGAGGGGGAAGGCGGGCCTTACGCAGTCTCGGCAGAAAGTGGAGGCGCTGCTGGGCTTTCTTGGGGATGGCGGTGGTGTTTAGTGTCCAGCTGAGGTTGTCCGTCATCTGCACACCCAAGAACTTCACACTGCTGACTTTCTCAATAGCCAAGCTGTTTATGTGAAGTGGGGTGTACGGGGCGGAGTTCCTCCTGAAATTGATGACCATCTCCTTTGTCTTGTTGATGTTCAGGGACAGGTTGTTGTCTCGACTCCAGTCCAACAGCTGTCTTACCTCTGTATGCAGACTCATCGTTGTTCCTTATGAGCCCCACCATCATTGTGTCATCTTGGGCAGCACAATCGTACGTTAGCAGGGTGAACAGCAGTGGGCTGAGCATGCATCCTTGGGGTGATCCGGTGCTCAGGCTGATGATCCTGAAGGTGCTGGTTCCAATACTAACAAACTGAGGCCTGTTGGTTAGGAAATCCAGGACCCAGTTACAGAGTAAGGTGTTCATTCCTAGTAGGCTTAGCACATAGTGAGTAGACTGGAAAAGAAAGATGTGAAAACATGAGAGGGTGTGTAGATGTTTAAGTAGTCAGAAAGGCATGGGTGCAAAGTCTTTTAATCAATGCAATAATTAACTGGAAGCAAGTGAAGTTTGAGAGGGACCAGAGTGATGTGTTCTATGGAAGTTGTTCTGGAAAAAAGATGAAGTTTAGAACCAAATTAAGTCCATGCAAGAGCTTGTGAGGGAGGACAGCCAATATAGAATTGCAGTAATCGGTGTACAAGAATACCAGTACTGTTAGGTGTGAGGAAAAGATGATTGTTTATGTGATTTATTTTATAAACTGTAGTGTTTGTTATTTTTCTTGTGAAACTCACTAGGAATCTTATATGTTATACACACAAACACTGCTTGAACTACCAGCCCCTATGGCGGGCTGCCGGGAAAAATGCCCAGCTTGGCGGCTCTCTTGATAGCCACTCCACCACCTGCAACTCCTGCCGACCACAGAGGCCAGCTCATCTCCAGATGAGATGAGCTAGCCTCAGTGGTCGGCAAGAGCTGCAGGTGGGGGAGGGGCTGGCAAGAGGAGGATGAGCGTCCACTGGGCCCTGAGAGGAGAGACCCAGCAACTAGCAATGCCACTACGCCACCTAAGTTTTAAGAGATTAGCCACTCTTGTTGAATTTCCAAATAACAGATTCCTCACCAGGGTTGTGACGGCAACAATTACCCACAAAGACTCTGTTTAGATACCAAAAGTTCTTTTAACAGACACTCAGGGCGACTCACTCAATATGACCAAAGTATATAAAAAAGACTAGAGAGAGAAAAAGAGAAAAAAGAAGACAACAATACAAATAAAACAATAGCCCCCTATTTAAAACCTTTTCACTGGCAACGACCAACTGCAACCACATGTAATAAAGAGTACTAGATCATTAAGTTGGAAATTTAATACAGGCTACCAAAGTCATTACCAGTGAGCACAAATCTGATCATGGATGATAAAATTATGTGCATCTATTACGTCCTCTGCCTAGGGACCAGAGTTGGGCAAAATACTTTGAAAAGGTAGCAATGGCTGAATACTGAATACATTGTCACAAATGTATTTAGTAATGTATTCCGTTACTGTGCATAAAAAGTAATGTATTCAGAATACTTTTAGAATACATTTAAAATACATTCTTGAAAGGCATGTGCTGTAACAGTACTTTTTATATAATTTTTATATCGCAGCAGACATATTCTAAAAGTATTCTCTTTTTTAAAGTATCTGTATTCTAAATGCTGCCTTGTAAATTATACTGTGGACTGAATACTGATTTTTTTGTATTCTGCATTTTTGTATTCCATTAAATCCCAATCCTGCTAAGAACACAGATGAGGCTGACAACACATCTGAAGTTCACCAGCAGAGAATCCGCCGTGTCAGTAATCGACCAGCACACCGGGTCGTCACCAGTCTTGAAGTCACGCCCCCTTGCCAAATGTGGACACAAAGAGTACTTGAGCACTATCTTGTTCCCACTTCCACAGGGCTTTTAAACTGCCATTGCTATTTCTCCAAATACAAGTGTGGTAATGGTCACAGTGTCGCTCCTTAATGCCACTAACGTACACAAGAGAAAAGCCCAGTTAGGTGCTTGCTAGGGTGTCGCTAACTGGTTGCCATGATATTCCAGGCAGTTGTTAAGGTTTCACTAAATGGTTGCTAGGGTGTGGGTAGGTGGTCGCTATATAATTTTAGTTGGTGTTCAGGGTGTTGCTATGGTATCCTAGGCAGTTGTCACAATGTTGCCAGGTGGCTCCTTTGAAATCCCATGTAAATGCTAGACATCGCCATAATGTCTCAGATGGATGTTGCTAGGTGGTTGCTAGGTATTGCAAAGGTTGTTGCAGTGGTATCCTGGGTAGTTAATGTTGTTTCACAAAATGGTTGCTGTTAAATGCTGAGTGTTGTTAAGATTGTTGTTTTGGTCTACTAAGTGGTTGGGGGGTGTTGTTAAAGTAAAGCGGCCCCTTATAGTCATGTGTGAACAATTTGAAATTCTTTCTCTGCATTTAACCCCACTAAGTGAAGCAGTGGGCAGCCACCAATGAGGGGAGCATGGGGAGCAGTGTGTGGGGGCGGTACCTTGCTCAAGGTTATCCCAGCAGTGTCACCAGCAGTCCAGGGATTCGAACCCATGACCTTCTGAGCTCAGGGCAAACTCCCTTAATCACTAGGCCACCAGCTGCCCCATAAATGTCATGTATATTTAGTGTCTGTCTGTCTTTGCCAGCGGGCTACACTGTGTGATCATAAGATGTACATGCAGAAAGACAGTGCACAAAGTGCAAATAAATAAAGAAAAATGTTAACAGGTTATGGAACAAGCCAACCAAAACACTTGGAACCATGGCAAAGATTGAGGGGAATTACCATATTGCTTCAGTCAATTAAGGATTTATTCTTGTCTTTATATATGTAATGAACAGTTACATAGCTTTTATAGCTGTGTAATTTCCTGTGGCGAACTGTGTGGCTTTCATTTCTGTTCACAAATGTCAAAACTCCGTCACAAAATTAAGAATGAAAATGTAAGAGTAGCACTACAGTACTTAAATACGTAAATGCCAGCATGATTTTATTTTATATTTTATATTTATATTTATATTATATTTTATATTATTATTTTATATTATATTTATCTTATCTTGTTATCCTGTCCCTCAGAAAGTCTCTGCATAACCCTGCCTATATATATATATATATATATATTCATTCATTTTCTGTAACTGCTTAATCCTTACTAGGGTTGCGGGTACCCGGAGCCTACCCTGGGGTCTACGGGCGTGAGGCAAGGACTCACCCTGGGCGGGGCCCCAGCCCACCGCAGGGTACACACACACACACCCCTACGGTCAATTTAGAATCCACAGTTCACCTGACGTACATGTCTTTGGACTGTGGGAGAAACCTGAGACCCCGGAGGAAACCCACGCCACCACAAGGAGAACATGCAAACTCCACACACACAAGACCAGGACCCTGATTCAAACCCCAACCCTGGAGGTGTCCGGCAACAACGCTACCCACTGCAGTTTATGTACCTCCAGATGCATGACTTTCCTGTGTGACATCACATGGACAGCCATCAGAAATCTGATCAAAGATCAGTCTTCTCAAGCTCTGGTGTTGTTTAAATTTTTATCACTCACAGTAAAACTTGTACTGTATGCTAAACCACATCCACAAGCCTGCGCCACCTCAATTATGAGCTGGATGTAGTTTGAGTGGGTTGACAGATGTTTTGGTTTTGTCTATACAGAAAAGATTTAGGTGACTATTAACTTCTATTGTTTGCTAGCTATGTTAGTCTTGTAGCTCCAGATCTAAACTAAAGAAACATAGTTTGGACTCAAGATTTGTCTTAGCACATCAGCTCAATCTGGGGCAAGTGAAAACTTTTGTAAATGCAACTATTGAGCCAGTACTTTAATACACCTTCTGTATGTTTATTCATTTTTCACTACAACATTCTGGACCCCTACCTGAGACTTTCTGCTGCTTTTCCACAGAAAAAGACGCATAAAGTCATTGTGAGGAATTCTCTGGATGAGGAGTTTAAAGAGAAGACAAAGAAAAAGAAGAGTAGATGGTGGGAGCATGTATGTTTGTCCATCTGAGTGATTGACATTGTGTCACACCTCTTCCTCCTTCTCCTCCTCTTCTTCATCTGCATCCTTTTCTACCTCTATTTCCTCTCTTCTCTTTTATTCCTCCACTTTCTTCACCCTTTACCAGGTCCCTGGTTGATTCATCCTTCCTTGACGATCCTTATCATGCTACTTGATCACCTCCTCTGGCCCTTGTTTACTGGTCTCCTCCTTAAGCACTCCTCCAGTCCTCCTATATATAGTCCAGTACCTTTCCCCCAGTCCATATAGTGACCGCTCAGCTTCCAGCCTTTCTGATTCCTATGTATCCTCCTGTTCCCTCCCATTCCCTTCATCTCTCCTGCCTTTCTCTTCTGTTCCCTCCATCTCTCCTCCCGTTCCCTCACCTTCTCTACATCTCCCCTCCTGTTACTTCCCATTCCCTCCATCTCTTCTCCTGTTCCCTCCTGTTCCCTCCCTTTCCCTTATCTTTCTTCCCTTTCCATTCTGTTCCTTTCATGTCCTCCTCTCATTGTCTCTGTCTCTCCTGCCATTACCTCCCACTCCTCTCCCTGTCTCTTCTTGCTCTCCTCCATCTCTCCTCCCTGTGTGACATCACAAAAACAATTATTTAAAAAAACGCTGTTTCCACTCTGTCTGAATGAACTTAGGAGTCTTAGAAAGTCTTTTTTGTATTACATAATTCTGCGTAAAATTAAAATATAATTAGTTATTTTGACACCTAAACAACTCCATTTTAAAAACTCGACACTATATTTAGAGTTCCAAACACTGTAAAATGTTTAATTTTTTAAAAGTTAAACTTCACGAAGATCTCCAATTCTACATCATGTACAGGGCTCTCAAGTCTCACGCAATGAGCGTGAGACACACGCATCTGGCTGTGTTCTCACGCTCTCACGTCATACCTC
>JBBPCZ010138317.1:0-20982 GCA_037974445.1 Brycinus macrolepidotus | reverse complement strand
GTGTGTGAGTGTGAGAGTGTGAGAGTGTGAGAGTGTGAGAGTGTGAGAGTGTGAGAGTGTGAGAGTGTGAGAGTGTGTGAGAGAGAGAGAGAGAGTGTGAGAGAGAGACTTACTGGGTCTTTCTTGGTCTTTGAGGATGACGCAACGTATGCCAGATACTGGATCACTTTCTTTGTGTTTTCTGTTTTTCCTGCTCCAGATTCACCACTGAGGAAAGGGGAGAGAGCCAGAGAAAAAGAGAGAGAGAGAGAGAGAGACACTTTTACACACCTGTCTTGTTTACTGTGCTGTTTATTGTCTTGATTTATTGTGTTTTCTGATCTGATAGAAAACCAGAGCCTCACGTGCACAGGATGGACTGATCCTCTCGATCTGAAAGAGGGGAAAGAAAAGAGCAGATGACTATAATCCAGGAATTTTGAAAAATAATAGCTGTTGCTTTAGTGTCGTCTTTCCCAGATTAAAGTGGCCATGGAGGGGAAGCATAAGGTGGGGGTAAGTTTCCAGTATGTATGAGTGTTCCCTGTGGTATGTCCGATATTTTGTCTTCCCTTTTTATGTATGTGTATGCTCTAGGATATAGTTTCTAGTGTGTGTGTGTGTGTGTGTGTGTGTGTGTGTGTGTGTGTGTGTGTGTGTGTGTACCCTGCATCATGCTCCTGTAGGCTGTATCTGTAATGGCATAGATGTGGGGGGGCATCTCATGTCTCTTCTTGCCCTTGTACATCTCCACGATCTCCTCGGAGTAGATGGGCAGGTGCTTATAGGGGTTAATGACCACACAGAAGAGGCCGGAGTACGTCTAACAGGACAGAGAAACCAGATCAAACCAATACCAACACACCTCCTGTTATGTTATTTATAAATAACTTCATAGTGTTATTATTGACCTAATCAAGGATTTATACAAATTAATTTAATGAATAATTTAAAAAAGAGAGAGGGGAAAAAAAAAAAAAAAAAGAACACCTCCCCACACACACCACAGAAGGATATTTACAAAACTCTACACTGCCTCATTTCAGATTCTGGTTTTAAGGCAGGGTTGCCCAACCTGCCCACATTCTGCGCCCAGTTGAACAACCCTGGCCCAGTCATTCCAGATGTTCATGTCCAGCTCCATGTACAAAGCTAGGACTGAAATTCTAAGCTCTGTCGCCTTAGTAAGCAGGCAGGGTTTAAGGTGACCCTGTGAAATTACCCACACTTATTCACTGCAGCACCTCAGTTTATATCAGGTGTTCCTGATCCCAGTACTGGTGACTCCGTGCTCTGCATATTTTGGCATTTTCCTTCTTTATACTCCTGGACCAGCCCATTAGGAGCTCATTAATTAGTTCATCAGTAAGGTGAACAAGGTGTTCTAGATGAGACATGTATAGTGTGGGGTCACCAGGACTGGGATTGGGAAACCTGGCTCAATGTCATCATGCCCAATGCCAAGGGTTTTCTAGAGGCATAAAACCCCCAGCGCTGGGCCGTATTCTCTAGAGTGACATTTCCCAGCTGTGGTCCTGGAGGTCCACTGCCCTGCATAACACAAACAACCAGCATAATATTGCTGGTTCCCCTCATGCCCCCAAAACAGCTCTGACCCGTCAAGGTCTGGACTAAACAAGACCTCTGAAGGTGCTGTGATTCTGAAACAGCAGATCCTTTAAGTCCTGCACGTTGTGAGGCATGTTGGTACCAAGTTGTTCCTCATTAAGTTGAATGAGATTTTAAACGCCTTCTGTAAACGCCCTGTTAAGCACAAACTGTTGTGTGATTTCAAATTCACTTTTAAAACGTTAGCTTGTTTTTATCATTTGGGGTTTAAAGGATTCTCTCTGTTCAGGCATAGATGCCTGATATGAATGAACTGCTTGAAAACGGGGGCTTTGAGGAGGCCCAACCTGGCAACAATGTCTGGCTCTTTTGTTGAAAGCCCGTCATCTGACTATCATCAGAAAGTCTGGCAGCTTTGTCTCTTAGTGTTGTGAAGACCCTCCTGGTTTGACTGGAAAGGTTCATTAGACCGACCTGTAAAGCAACTGTTCTTTTTGGCTAAAATCCAGGGGCAGAAATCAGGCAAACTGTGCTACAATAAAAACACACCTACAGGAAACAAAGCAGTACATCTTGTTACTGCTTCAAACAAAACTCCAGAATAACTCAGAACCAGTAAAAAAACAAAACTTTAATTCAATGAGTATATCTTGGTCCCCAAGAATAAGCAGATGGATGCTGATAGTGCTCGTAGTATTAACTCATAGCAACAGTGGGTGACACCCATGACAGAATTTCTGACATCACATTAATTACACCATTAATTTGAAAAAATCCAATCAAAAACTAGTTAATGTCTTTTATTTGTTTATGTTCTTATTATTATTATTTTATTTTATTTATTTTTAACACACTGAGCGGTACTTTTATGGCGTGTTGGTCCGTTTTCTGTAAGCACCATCACCACAAAATGTTCAGGAAAGGCTATTGCAACACTGTGATGTAATTTAGAGATAAATATTAACCCAGCCTCAACACACAGGCATGCAAATATCCAATCAGAATGCAGCTAACAATAACTATGGGCAGCGTAGTGCAAAAATAAATACATGCTGTGTATACGGGACAGCGGAGAGCTGTGGTCCAGTCCCCCAAGGGTGAAAGACTGAGGGAGTCATTACTGTGTCAGTGCAGACGTTTGTGTGGTCAGCGCTCGGTCACTTACGTAAATGAGGCCGGAATAGTATCGGTCCTTCAGGTTGTGCAGCACAGAGGCTTCGTTCAGGCAGGTCAACTCCGCCATGTCCTCCACCTTGTTGAATTTGGGCGGGTTCATCTTCTGGATGTCGTCCTTGTTCACTTTGATCTTCTTGCCGGAGTCAGAGAGCTCCACCAGACACTCGTCCCCCTTCTCCTCCTTAACGGAGCCGGCCTCAAAGCCCAGCTTCTCCGATGGAACCCACACCAGCTTCTTGGAGGCCCAGTCAGCCTGGGCCAGCGGGTCGCTGATCGCACTGCGGTCGCCATACAGGAACCTCTCTGCGTCCGACATGTTGGCTTAAAGAAGTGGGAGGACAGACGTTATGGGAAAACCTTGGAATCTCATTTCTTTTGGACACACACACACACACACACACACACGACTAGAAAGTAGATTCCAAACTCGAAAATGCAGTACCAGGTACCCAACCACTTTTTTTTTTTTAATTTGAGTTCTACTTAAAGGTTCCTAAACACTACACATCTGCAAGAATGTGTTGTTATTTCCCAAGACCTGTTTCATGCATCAACATAATATTTAAATTAATGAATTTTTTTTTTTTTAATTCGCATTCCTTCTGGGACTTTCTGAAGGCTCAGAATAACGAGTTTTTTGTTATCTAAACATCTCTTCTTTTAATTTTACCTTTATGGAATCGAAACGGTAGAAGAATCGGAATCAATAAGCAGAATCGGAATTGAAAATTCCAATGATACCCAACTCTACTCTTCACCCCAAACAGCTGTTTCTTGATTTTTGCACAAGGCTAATCTCGAACAGTCTCACTTATGTAGTTTCTGACACTAAGACACACTGTTATCTAGATCCCTGCACTAAAGTACACTAGCATAGCTAAAAACAGTAGCAGCTCTCTAGGATCCCAAACCACGTCAGTACTTGAGTTCATGTAAACAGATAAAAGTATATTATTACTGTATATTATTACTGTGAGATGATTTAGACCCAGGTTAGTGGTGGGCTAGAAGCTTCCATTACCTGTTAGCTACATTAGTCTTGTAGCTCCAGCACTAGAACCAAAGAAGCTAAACTCCAGATGTTGAACACATCTTGGTTGATTGACTACATTTGGAATATGAGAGAAACTAGATGAGTTAGTATTCCTAGTGCATACGGGAAGGACATTTGTTCAGCAAGATCTTCCCACTGTGAGAAAACCTCTACCTCACTGACACGGTCATTAACCAACAAACCCTTCATTCCAGGTGAGACAGCACTCAACCCATCATTAGGATTCCACACATTCCCCAACATCCTCATTCCAGATCCCACTGCCTGGGTAAAGTGATAAATCAGTCCAAAAAAATCCAGTCTAAAACCCAAAACAGTCCACCAGCCAAGATGTTTGGTCTGAAATTTGCTTCTTTAGCACTGGAGCTATGAGAACATGTGGCATTCAGTAATCTATAACAGACTCGCTTATGTGGTTTCAGACACTGTACCACTCACTGTTATCTAGAACCATGGACTGAAGTACAAACAGAACTCCAGAATTCAAGTTGGCTCCCGCTGAACTACGGCTTTAAGGAAACGGTTTAAAGGCCTGGGACACAGTAAAAAGCAGAAAGCATTACTCCAGGGGCAAAATTCCTGGGCAAGTTCTGACAGAGAGATACATCACCCACCACACCCCGAACACGGACGCTGCACTTCTGCGCGGAAATTCCCCCGCAAACAATTCCGCTTTTACCAAAGCTAGAGTTTTCCAGAGAGTGCTTAACACGAACACTGTCCAGGATTATTTTTCTGGAAGAGACCATTGCATTTCCCCAGGTTTCATTCCCGTTTATTTATTCATATTTACTTTTCTTCAGGATCTTACAATGGGTGGAGTCAAACCAAACGGAAGCTTCTGAAGAAAAACAAAATGGCAAGGAACGTCCTAAATACAAACATCAACCATGAAGGGGGGGAAAAAAAAAAAAAAAAAAGACATTCCTGGGCGCGGGTCAGAGTGAGGGGTTCTGCTCAGGGTTCTGGTGGCAGTGCACAGAACCAGACAGATACAAGACGAGGGACTACACGATTTTATACTACAGAAGGAGGACGGGTCACACTGCAGTACATGCAGGCCGCTTTACAGTGGTATTAAGTGACTGCACTTTATATTATCAAATCATGCCTATTTACATAAAATTATTACAGTAGTAAACTAAACTACCGTGTAGTGTTATAAAACATTCAGCCCATCACAAATGATGCAATTTGGCTTGGCTTTATAAAGTCCATATGGAAGAGTGTAATACCCTATAGGAAGGGTAGGGGGTGATATGAATTGTATCATAGCATATTGAGGCATCACACTGTATTGCAACATTTGGTTTTGCATTGTAACATTGTAGCACATATTGCGCTGCATCATATTGTAATGTGCTGTGTTGCACTGTACTGTAGCATATTCTACTGTAATGTATTGAAAAGAATAGTAACATTGTTTTGAATTGTATTACACTGCAAAACAGTGATGCACTGAATCATAATTGTACTGTAGCATAGCTGATTGAATCATATTGTAATTGTTTCCCATCCACTCTGATTAGCGGCAGTCTGCTACAAAATCAACACTCATCGCCACGATATCAACACCTCCCTCTCAACTTGTGCCTCACAAATATAATTAATCAATCATTCTTATCTAATCACTTTCCAACCTATGTTTACCCCTTAGAAATAACACTTAAAGCCATTTTAATTAGAGAAAAGTGACAATATGTGGCCTTTATATAGTGAAAGATACTGCAAGCGCAAAATGTCTCACTACAATCACAATACTAATATTTTGTTCACATCATGCAGCTCTTTCCTATGCCACAGCTCAGCAAATTTCTCTCAGCCCCTCTCCCTCCACATCATTCACCACTGCAAGTACAGTCAGTTTCTGTGGGCCAGAGTGTCAGACAGGGAGATTATTAAACAGCCGACTGTACTTTTATAAAGTTATCGGCTCTGATAAACAGAAAACAGAATTATCAACGTTAATGAACGGACAAAAACTGCATCAGATCAAATCATGAATCCTGTGGTTCCATCGTTCCGCCCCTCAAAAGCTCAAAAGGTCAGCAGCAGAACAGGACTGAAACGGCTTTAGGGATGGAGGGATGAGCGTGTGTGATATTAGCACACACGTGAGAAAGAGAGAGATAAAGAGATTAAACAAATGCAGACTCATCTGTGTGTCTAAGTTCATTAGAAGCTCAGACTCCAGCTCTGAGTGTGTGTGCGCGCGCGCGTGTGCGTGTGTGCGTGTTGCTACCTCCAGCCCAGCCCTCATTAAAACCAAATGTGAGGAAACAACAAGTAAAAACATGAAGTAAAAACATGATACCACCACCGAGGAGGAAGGAGAAGTTTCTTCACAATGTTGAAACACTTCCTCTAAACGGTAGTTGTCCTGACCGAGCTCGAGGCCCACAATCTGCTCGGCCTCGACGCCACTGTAAACGTGTGCAGCATTTCAGTTCTGCATGTTAAAGCGACGGCTCGGCAAAAACTCCACTCCTCAAATTTAACCTCGTTTAACAATAGCGCATGGCCTGCAGGTCCGATGTTCAGTTCCACCTTAAAATGGTGCAGCAGTTTTATTCTGGTGTCTCAGGCTGCAGCCTCTTGGGGCAACCGCTGCACCATTTAAGATGGAGCACGATCAGGCTCCAGAATGTAACTTCATTCTTCAGGTTTAACCACATTTAACAGCACATGATCTGCAGCACACAGATGAACTTCTGATGTTCGGTTCCTCCTTAAAATGATGCAACAGTTACATTCTGGAACCTGGTGTGTTCCATCTTAAATGGTGCAGCAGTTACATTCTAGTGTCTCAGGCCACATCTTTTCAAACCCCAGAATGTAACGGCAGCACCATTTAAGGTGGAACACACAAGGCGTCCATCCCTCACTGGGGTTCATCCCTTGCTATTGGCTGTGGTTCAATCCTGCCTGAGCATTAAGAGGCTGGACAGCACTAAACATCCCACACGCAGAACAACTGTCCACCCGCCGAGCGCAGAAAGAGCTCTTTAATACTCAGCCTGCAGCTCACACTTGATTCTCTCAATCATCTCTGATTAAAGGGACATCAGTGCTGAATTTACTGATGGGCAGGCAAGAGGCCTGTGTGTGTGTGTGTGTGTGTGCGCTGAATGTGTCTCCTCGGGGGTTGTTGAATCAGGGTGTTTCCTGCACTCCAAAACCTGCACTAAACAATCCAGCCATCTGATCCCCACAGCAACAGAACTCAGAACCAGTACACAGGGGGCAGTAAACAGGTGTAAAAGTTGCAGTCAGTAGTCAGTAGTGCAGGTTCAGTAGTACAGAGAACTGACAGCGGACAGTAGTAAAGATTCAGTAGCCGATAGTGAAAGAATCAGTAGTCGGTGATAGAATGGTCAGCAGTCAGTAGTTTAACAAGTGCTCAGTTACAAAGTGGGGGGGAGCAGTCAACAGACAGCAGTAAAGGTAATCAGTACTAAAGGGGCTCAGCACTTAGCGATAGGGGGCCAGTGATGAAGAAAGTGGTCAGTGCCAATTATGAAGGCAGTCAGTAGAGAAAGAAGTGTTCAGTTATTAAGAGTGGTCAGCAGTCAGTGGGGTTGTTCAGTTGTCAGTAGTGAAACGACTGGTAGTAGTGAGTCTGGGGTGAAGGGAGGGGTCAGCAGTAGCCAGGGCAGTCAGTAGTCAGTGAAGGGCTATGATCAGTCAGAAGGAAAGGGAGTGGTCGGTAGTCAGTCGTTGGGGCAGTCAGTAGTGAAGGGCTATGATCAGTCAGGAATGAAGGGAATGGTCAGTAGTTAAAGCCTACAGTCAGTAGTGAAAAGGCAGTCAGTAGTTGGGGTCATCAGTGGCGAAGGGCTGTAATCGGTCAGGAGTGAAAGGCGCGGTCCGCAGCTGTGGTGGTCCGCAGTGGAAAAACATGGTCAGTGGCTGTGGTGGTCAGTAGTGAAAGGCGTGGTCAGTAGTGAAAGGCAGGGTCAGTAGCTGTGGCGGTCAGTAGTGAAAAGTAGGCTCAGTAGCAGTGGCAGTCAGTAGTGAAAGGTGAGGTCAGTATTAAAGGTTTAGCTTGCAGCAGAATAGAACTGCAGAGTTTGGAAAAAGTTCAGTCACACTCATTTCCCACCCGATTTACCAACAACCCTCCAAGCTCACAAAACACCGTCCAAACACCCACCACAACATCCACTCACCAATCCCCCACCATCCATCCAGCACACTGCAAACCAAGCACCCACCAAACACCATCCACTCACCAAACACAAACCACCAGACACAATCCTAAACACCAAACCCCCTGTTCTGCTACTCTCCGAGAACCGCAGAGAGAGGCGCGCATGAAGGTGTGTTTAAAGGTGTGTGTACTCACCTGCTACTCTGCTTATCCAAAGCGTGTGTGTCGCTTAGAGCTGCACTTTAATCCCCTTTCGCTCCGGTTTCTCTCTCTCTCTCTCTCACACCTCTTCCTCCTTTCCTTCTCCTGCTCTCCTCTCACGCGCTGCAGCTGGTGGGCGAGGCTACCGGTCCGTAGACCCGCCCACTTTTTATCAACACCACCGGTCAACCGATACGAACGGAAGGATCTGATTGGGCGATCAATCAGCCTGAACAGAGACGAAGGACGAGCTGTTCAACTCAGAAAAGTTTTATTTTCAACGTTTCTTTAAGGAATGTTAATGTTTAAGGAGAGATTAATGATGAAATATGATTATATATTTATTCACCAGTGGCTTTTAAGGATTAAAGAAGTTTCAGTGAGGAACATTAAGCAGGTTGTGAAATACATTAGCAGAGAAAGTGTGTTTGCGCATGTGTGTGTATGTATGTGTGTGTGTATGTGGAATGCAGCGATCTGTCTGTACCTGCAGAAGAATGATTTTCCACCCCAATAAGTGTGTGTAGGTGTGTGTGTGTGTGTACCCACGTAGGGGCTGAACACAGTGACACACATTAGAGCTTGTTGAACTCTGCAATAATTTTCAACACATTCCTCATTTTTATATAGTTTATTTAGACTCATATCATGCAATTCAATCCACTACTTTTACTGTGGGACACAGATTTACAGAGAATTCCCTCCATAATTCAGGGTTTAAGGTGAACAGTGATGTTCAGAGTGACCAAACTGTTCACCATGGGGATGAATGGAACCAGACGTCCGCCTCTAAACGCTCCTTCACAGAAAGTTATTCCATCAAATGGTTATGGTTGTGCTGCCTGAGACATTGTTTTACCAGTGTTTTGGATCTAAAACTAAATGCTTTAATGGTGGAGGGATACATGCAGGGTATTGTGAGGCCAAATAGTCCCCAAAGAAAACTGATTTACCATTATTTTACCATCATTAACATCCATATAAACACTCAGAGACATGTGGACCTTCACTGGGGGTCGATAGGGAATAAAACGGCTGTATTGGTGTTGGAGACGTCTGGTTCCATTCACCTAAACTGTCTCTGCAGTGAACCGTTTCACACCAAACCCACTCTGTTTATTCACACTAGATGGTGGAGACTTTTTGAAAATAGGTGGAGTTCCTCTTTTACACCCTTACAACAAGATAAAAAGAACATGTGAATAAGACACACATAGTCTTTGCCCACTTTGCATGTTATTTTTTCACCAACAATAATAATGATAAAATTGTGTGATCACATGTGCTAATGTGTGTTTCAGGTCTAATGCATTCACATGCAAATTAATATGAGTGGGGTTTTTTTTGGTAAGGGCTGCAAACTGGCTTAAAATAGAACAAAAACATCCTGAACATTAGAATGTCAAAGGTCACCAGGCCATTTTCCACAAGTCTGTAAGTATCTCACCTGCAGCCAGGTGGGACCATCCTGCCTTATAAGGTAAAAGCATGAGGAGAAAAGAGCGAGAGAGCGGAGGAGTGTACTATTATCAGTGGTGTTAGGTTTCATCCATGCTTACTCAACCTCTCTCTCTCTCTCTCTCTCTCTCTCTCTCGAGTTAGAGATAAAGCTGATTAAATGCCACAGGCAGGCTTGCCTCCACATGACTACACACCTGAATAAGACTGAGCAGAGATACGCCAGCTCTGAATGGACACACACACACACACACACAGCCCGGTCAAACATTAGCACAGAGCAGCTGTGTGTTAATGCTGAGGGTGTGTTTATCTATTAACACTCTGACTTTTTATGAATTGGTCTGAAGAGCAGCTTTTAAATAATGAGAGATCTTTGGGGACTATTTGGCCTCATGATGCCCGGCATGCGTCCCTCCACCATGAATGGGTTTGGTTTAAGAACCAAAAGCTTCTCAAAACTCTGGTAGAACAATGTCTCAGGCGTCAGGCACACAACCATAACCATTTGATGGAATAACTTTCTGTGAGGGAGCTTTTACAGGCAGACGTCTGATTCTATTCACCTCCAGCAGCTGTGTGTAGCCTGGAGCAGGCCAACGGTGGTGATAAAAAGTGGTCAGGCAGGTCTAGTCTAAAATACCTCCAGATTGTGAATCAGTGAAGAAAATCAGGTTTCTGATGTGGAGAACTTTCTACAGCCAGCAGCTACACCTGCAGGAGCTCCTCATTACCCGGGAGCCACATTAGCCTCTCGTCTCCAGCACAAAACTAAAGCAAATGTGAGACTTTAAGCATGTTCTGGCTCCTGGTTAATGAAGATTCTCCACCTCAGAAACCTGACCTACAAGCAGTGAATCTCTAAACAGTTTACAGCGGTGGTGGATGGAACCAGGTGTCTGCCTCTAAAAGCTCCCCCAAAGAAAGTGAAATGAACATGAACTAGTTGTGGTTGCGCCACCCGACACCTGAGATGTTGTTCTACCAGATTTTTGAGGAGCTTTTGGTCCTAATACTAAACCCATTCATGGTGGAGGGATACATGCAGGGCGTTGTGAGGCCAAATAGTCCCCAAAGAAAACTCAGTGTCTCACGTTTGTGCCTTTAATTTTGCATTGGAGACAAGAAACTAATGTAGTTTTTAAACTAATGTAGTTTCTAAAGTAATGAAAGCTCACTGTACATCCCACCAATTAGCATGGTGCTAATTTGGCCTGAACTGTCGCTTTAAGCAGTGAATCTCCAGGTCGTGAAGATCACTGATTATGAAGACAGACTGTTTTTCTTACCGAACCCACAATGTGTGACCAGATAAACCACCCAGCAGCAGTGCTGGGTTAGGCTAGTTTGCTCTGCAGTGTTGTGGTCTGGCACGAGTTCCTGAAGCTCTGCTGAAATTGCAGAGAGAGATCAGCCATGTTCTGTCTTGTCTTATGTCTTTAAAGCATCAATACTGTGGGACGGTAGGAACCGGCTGGAGCTGGGCTGCATCTGTTGTGATGAATCTACATGTGTCCTGCTGAGTGTTTAACATATTTGTCAAAATAAAATTCATTTTCATTCTGGTGGACACTGATGGATTTTGATGGACACTGACAGATGATGATGGACTCTAGAGGACATGGATATACACTGAAAGACACTGATGGTCACCAAAGGACACCATGGACATTGATGGACAATGGATATTAAAGAACACTGAAGGACACCAAGGGACAATAATGGACACTAGTGGACAGGGGTGGACACTGATGGACACTCATGAGAATTTTATTTTGGCTTTACACTATATTTTATATTGTTTTTGTCTCTGTGTCACCGTGTCTGAGCAATCGTAACATAACAAGCAATTTTCTCTGCAATCATAGTTTTCTGATTCTGATTCTGAACACAGACATTTGATGGACATTGATAGACATTAATAGACTCTGACATACATTGGTTGATGGACTGATGGATGATAATGGAGATTTATGGACACCGATGGGGTCTGGTGGACACTAACTGATGTTGATGAACACTGATGGACACTGAGAAACAACGATAAACACTCATGAACTTTGATGGATACTGATGGGTACAGTTGGACATTAATATTCACTGAGGGATCAACTGACATTGAGTTACACTGAGGGAAACTGATGGACAGTGACGGCCGCTGGTGGGGGACAAATCTACACACGCTTTGCTCTCTGATGGACCTGTTTGAGGGAAGAGTGGTTCAACGCTCCAGAAATGTGGAAGAAGCAATGCAGGGGTGTTTCACACCTTCCCAGCACACATTGTCCATCATGTCCATCAGTATCCACCAATGGCCATCACTGCCCATCAGATTAACTCAGTGTAACTCCACGTCAGTTGATGTCCATCAGTGAATATTAATGTCCATCTGTATCCATCAATGTCCAACATGTCCGTATCCAACTGAGCACCCCTACGCTGATCTAAAAACCACACCTGATGTTTTTAAGATTTATTTACTTTCATATCCAACAGCTACAAAATGGAGAAATCGCTACATTAGAACATCAAAACTGACACTCAAGCACCAGACGTTCAGTTCCAGAAATACTTCATGTAGAAAACACTGGAAAAGAAAGAAAGAAAAAACAGACGTAAACTAGAAAAGACTGTTTTCTGCTTGCCACCGTGTCCAGGATCGTCCTCTATGCTGACAGAAGCTCAGGTGCAGCAGATGAAACAAAACAAACTGCTACCACTGATGAACTCAAATACAGATGTTCAGATTTATCAGCTCATTAAAAGATCTAATCAAAGTTTTTTCTCCATATTGCTCCTTGACTGGTTTGTGGATCAGCTGGACTGGAGATGGACCTGATTATGTGGTCGTCTGTTAGCCGATGTAGAAGAGTTAGGGTTCTCCTCTAAGCATGTTGAGCCATCCATTATGTTAGGGGCAGTTCAAGACGATGTGGTTGGAGCTTCATATGTCTCGGAGGAAGAATGTGCTTATCTTCACCCCTCCAGTGCTGGTGGGATCATGATGAGAGAAGAAAAAGCTAGTGAGGGGATCCAGACACAACTAAACTGGGCTTCTGCATCATTTTGTAGTCGCTGACTTAAGAAACTTTGGGTGTCTGGTTTCAAACTGTGGTAAACAAGAATACTGAATGATAGTCCAGCTCTGTCCACACTTACAGTTTAACCTTTGGTCAAAACACAAATTCTGCTCCGTTTCTCATGGTGTGCTGCATGAGGGCCACATGACCCTGAGTTACATTGTCATGTCAAACCTCAACAGGTTTGACCAGAATGTATTTGACCCAGAGGCATCTGCTATATTGGGAGTGTCATGGTTCTGCGGTAACAGCGTAAAAAAAAGGCTCACTGAATGTAATCGGTGGAGACGAGTTTGGTGTCTAAAGTTTGCTGTAGTTTTAGCGCTGGAAAAATGAGGCTAAAGTAACTACATGTACTGGAAGTCTGGGTCACCCAGAATCTTTATCAGCGATTTCCATTCCATTAGTCCTGTAATCCCAGCCTAAAACCAGAGGCGCTGTCAGGATCTTGAAATATTCAGGGCCTAACGAAGCCCCTGGCTAAAAACACACAACAGCTAAAACTAAAGAAGCAAACTTCAGACACCGGTCATGCACTGGCTGACTGACTACACTTGGGGAAAGGAGGGAAATGATAACATTTCATTTTGGTGAACAATTTACTGAAAAAAAATCTTCTATGTCACTCTTATACATCATTCTAAATCACTGCATCTTTATCTTATGTCCACAGTGATGCAAATCCAATCTCCACCTCCAACAGCCTCCATTTTTTTCCATAAAATAATCTGCGTTTGAAAAAGAGGGCTGTTCTACAAATATGCCATGTCGTTGGCTGGATCGTGGAGAGCCTTCATTTTTGAGCCCCAGCCAGTAGCCTGACTTTACACTGCTGAATGATTTCAGTGGTTGAACAAGAGAAGAACACAAAAGCACAGGAACAGTGATGAGACCCACAGAACACTGACATGGAAGCTACGGGGGATGAGAGAAGAAAACAGCGCTAAAATCAAGTGGAAGTTAGAGTGGCGCAGTGATGTTGTTCACTGGCGTCACCATGTGGCCACCCATAGTAAGTTAAAGGAACACTCCAGCATTTTCCCGATCACTGCTGTGTGTGTGTGGTGTACAGCTGACCACCATGGACAAGAACTTCAGCACGTTTCCCTGATCTCAGAACAGAAAACACACAACTCTAAACACAATTATTAACAGGAGCCAGTAGGCAGACGCTGAAATTGAACTGAAAAAACAAAGTTAGACAGCAGTTTGGGTTACTTTAACTTTATAAAGGGTTTTCTGGTCTCCATGACAACCAGAAGGCAGAGTATATGAACCCCCCACCCCCACCCCACCTCACACACACACACCACCGCTATGCTGGTAATGAAAACTAGTCCCAGTTCCTTTTAACAAAATGTAATAACTTCTGCCTATTGGCTTATATTATAATCGTGTTTTGAGTCGGTGGATCTTCAGACGCTTTTCCTCACCAGTCAACCATATGAGATGCAGCGTATGAGATACATTTCTTTAACCAGGATGTTTTCGGCATTTTTGATGCCTAAACCGCTGAAATGCTACTGAAAATGACAGGAAAACCATCAAACGACAGTTTTAACTAATCAAACTCCTACTGCATTCTATAAACAGTGTTATATTTTTATATTAAAATCTACAGTCTTAAAATATTCATCATATTAGAATAGTTTGTGATTCCTCTGCAGATAAAGCCTCAGCAGTACGGAGAGCGTAAACTGAAGACATGCATCTGCTTTAACTTGTAATAACCTTTTTACTCTCCGTTAAACAGATGAGTCCAGTGTGTGTGTCACCTAGAAACACTATTAAAAAATAGCAGAATTTGAGTGTTTTGGCTCTCCTGAGTGAGTGAGAGTTAAATGCTGGATCAGCTGGTTTGCAATGACACTACTTCTACGCTATTTTCCATTTTCCTGTAAAATTCACTGCACTTTCAGGTGGTTATTTCTTGTAAAAATATATATATTTATATCTCCTCATGTGTTTCAGTTTCAGTTTTAGTTTTTGTGTTACGAGTGAAGCTCCTACACTATCATAAAAGACACATCACTTTTAGAAATTATCATACTATTATCAGTTTTGCTATTTCTGCTCAATTTAGTAGAAATAATTATCATAATTACTCTTTCATTTTGGTTTTTTGATCTATTTTACACTTTATTCTGTGTTTTCTAATACTTTTAGTTTTTGTTCTACATGCTACACTTGAGGCTTTTTTCACAGCGCAGCTCACAAAGAAAATATGTTTTGAACACAGACCTGAAACACGAGGAGGAAGAAAACATGTGGGAATAAACGAGATATGAACACAGACTGTGTAAAACCCTCAGCTGAAGGGAAATGATAAGGAATAATATTGCTGTCACTGCTGCTCAGTTCAGAAGGGGGCAGCGGTGAGAGGGTACGTTAGACGCTTGTGATGTAGCCTCGGAGGGGGCGGGACTCAGAGCAGGAGTGGGCGGGGCTTTCTGAGGGCAGGTCTAGACTGCGCTGGAAATGGTGCGACGTGAGTGGATGAGAACATCGGGAGGGGCGGGGATTAAGAAGGGCTGATGGTCATGTGACCCCTGAGTAGAGAGAGACTGGAACCTACAGGGAGAGAAGAGAAAGATTTATTATTATTATTATTATTGTTGTTGTTGTTGTTCTTCTTCTTCTTCTTGCTATGATTACTGCTGTAAATATTGTAATAATACTAATACTAATAATGCCTTTTATAGACGCCTTTCAAGCCATTCAATCACACCTTAAAATACACGGTAAATCAAATACAATCACATGCAACAAAGACATCAATAGGTGCGACATGACATTAAATGCAGCATAAGTTGATATATATAATAGCATAAGCCGTTAGCACTAGAGTTATGATTTATATTAATATTATAAAAAGCTAATGTCCTCTGTTCCCACAGAATTATCTAATCCATCCACATGCCCTCTGCTGCCCTCTACCTATCCGTCTGAGAGGTGTATCCAGTTAGCATAATGGGTAGCTACCTAAACAGCAAGCATGGCTCTTGGACGGATGGTCAGCTTCTACCTAAAGGTGTATTCTGGCCTAGAACCAGGATTTAATGTGCTATTTTCTCATTTTAGAAATATTTTGCGTCCCTCAGCCTTGTCGGATTGCCATAATTCACTATTTTGTATCATTTCTGTATTTCTGTTCATCATTATGTAAATATACCATGCAGTCCTGACGAATGCCTTCCAGAAATCCTGCTAGCTAGCAGAGCCACTGATGTACAGGGTAATAACTACAGACACAGTATTTGGCTTCCTAGCATAGACCTCCGCCCGAAATCTGGCTTCTCTCTGCATTAGCCAGCTAACAGAAATAAACATTCACACAGCATGCTGTCATGTAGCTTCCCCAAAGCCCTTTTAGTTTTTCAAAAGTTCCTACATTTATACATCATTAGAAGGGAGTTTCCCTAGAAATTCTCAGTCTACAGATTGCTGCAGCACCACTGTGGGAGGTCTAGCCCATGTAACCCTAATCCTGCCGGGTGGGGGGCACTATTGCACTGCTCTCCTGTGTTCTATTTTTGCCCCTGCTGCACTAAAACCGCCCCCTGTATCCACTGTTGCTGCACTATTGCCCCCTACTGATCCTCTATATCCACCTCTGCTGCACTACTGCACTTCCCTCAACAGCCCACCCCTTACCTGAGGGCCACTTAACTTTTCTAGTGGACTCTCCACGCTGGGCATGGCCACCATGGGCATGCTGAGGGGGGGTTCAGGCCGGTGGGGTTGAACAAGCAGTGTAAGGGGGGATTGAGTCTGCTGGAAGTTATTGATCACACACATCACCTGTAGAGAACACACAGAGTTATTGTACCACAGGTGTGTTCTAAAGCTAAATATAAATGGTGATACATATAAATTTATAAATATAAAAAAATAAATACAAATATGCTAAATATAAATAGTGAGGATAAATCTGAAGCTGAATCTCAAAGCTGTTGGCAAGAACCCAAAATGTGTGTAAAGCCGCATCAAGACAAAGTGAGAGCTACTCAAAAAAAGCCAAAAAATCTACACGCAGATATTTATAATAATCCAGACTCCAGAGTTTATGGGGATTTTTTGGCTGATTGACTGTTTCCTCACCAGAAAGGCAGCTATAGCGCTCCCCGTGGCAAACCCAGCCAGCACATCAGACCAGTGGCTCCGATACTCCGCGACCCGGACCACGCCCACCAGCACAGCCAATGAGAGCAGAGTCAGGCACAGCGTGGGCTTCATCAAGCGAGTACCTTTCGTCCTCCATACTAAAGAGATGTACATCTGCAGGAAACACACATAAAGGGTTTGATGCTCAAGTGATATGTGTAAAAACACACAAACGTACACACTAACCCCACCCTCACGCCCAGTGCAACTTTTGAGATCTGTGTGGTGAAAAAAAAGTAGCTTGCTGGCTAAACTGTTGGTGAGGGAGTTCACATTCATGTCCGGTGGAAGGTTCTGATTGTTTCAGAAAAGGTGGGTATGTTTAAAGAGATAAAGCTAATCTCAAACTGTTTACTTGAATTCTAGATTAATTTAATTATTTACTTTAATTCTGCCCAAGCATAGGCTTCCTCCACCCGGGCTGCAACTTCACATCTGTGGATAGATCCTCCTGAACCCCTACACACTCTTTCTCCTGATTGTTACCTCCTACACAACAGTTACCCCCTTCCCCTGACAATAACTGTCACATACTTATCTCTTTTCTCCTGATAGTTACACCCTGCAATAGTTACCCCCTTTCCTGCCAATAGTCACCCCTTTCCTGCTGATAGTTACCCCCTTTCCTGCTGATAGTTACCCCCTTTCCTGCCAATAGTTACTCCCGTTCCTGCTGATAGTTACCCCCTACAATAGTTACCCCTTTTGCTGATAGTAATCTCATTCCCTGCTAATATTTACCCTATTCCTCCTGATAGTTACCCCCACAATAGTTATCTCCATGGTAGTTACCCTGTTTCCTTCTGATAGTTATCCCTAAAATAGTTATCTCTATGGTAGTTACCCTGTTTCCTTCTGATAGTTACCCCTACAACACTTATCCCTTTGCTCCTGATAGTTATCTCATATGTTGTTTACCCTAATTCCTGTTGATCGTTATCCCCATGATAGTTATCCTCATTCCTCCTGATCCTCAACAGCAGGTAACATTTCTGCTCAAAGTCCTCATGGTGGTCTCCCCAACAATAATCACCCTTTTCATTTAATAACTATCTACATCAATAGTTACACCCTATCCAGCCAATAGTTACCCCTCGCAATAGTTAGCTCCCAGGTAGTTACACATTCCTACCCTTTCCTGCTCCCTACACCGGTTACCACCACATGGTAATCACCTCCTTTCCTCCTGGTAGTTACCCCCATAACAGTCACCCTCTTAATAATGTGCCCTGTGGCTTATAAGATCCACCCTCTACAATATTTTTTCCTCCCAATAGTTATCCCTGAGGTAGTTTCCCCCTTTCCTGTTCATAGTTACCCCCACAATAGTTACCTCATATCTCCTTATATCCTCTTTATTTTTTCACGGTAGTTAACTGTTTTTGCTCCTGCACCTAAATCATGACTGTTACCCCCTTTTCTGCCCAACACCTAACCCTTTCTGACCTGCCACCACCGTACAATGTTATAAGACCCCCAAGGCTCTTCTTTACTGCTGATTGTCACCGTGTTTGTCTACACATGTGGCTGTGATCGGTGATTGTAATGGTGTAAATCAGTGGCTGCAATGGTGTAAATCAGTGACTGTAATAGTGTAAATCAGTGGCTGCAGTGGTGTAAACCGGTGATTGTAATGGTGTAAATCAGTGACTGTAATGGTGTAAATCAGTGACTGTAGTGGTGTAAAACAGTGGCTGTAATGATGTAAATCAGTGGCTGTAATGGTGTAAATCAGTGACTGTAATGGTGTAAATCAGTGACTGTAATGGTGTAAATCGGTGAGTGTAGTGGTGTAAATCAGTGACTGTAATGGTGTAAATCAGTGGCTGTAATGGTGTAAATCAGTGACTGTAATGGTGTAAATCAGTGGCTGCAATGAGTTAAATCAGTGATTGTAATGGTGTACATCAGTGGCTGTAATGGTGTTAATCAGTGGCTGTAATGGTGTAAATCAGTGGCTGTAATGGCGTAAATCAGTGATTGTAATTGTGTAAATCAGTGATTGTAATGGTATGAATCAGTGACTGTAATGGTGTAAATCAGTGGCTGTAATGGTGTAAATCAGTGGCTGTAATGGTGTAAATCAGTGATTGTAATGGTATGGATCAGTGGCTGTAATGGTGTAAATCAGTGACTGTAATGGTGTAAATCAGTGATTGTAATGGTGTAAATCAGTGATTGTAATGGTATAAATCAGTGACTGTAATGGTGTAAATAAGTGGCGGCAGTGGTGTAAATCGGTGATTGTAATGGTGTAAATCAGTGGCTGTAATGGTGTAAATCGGTGATTGTAATGGTGTAAATCAGTGGTTGCAATGGTGTAAATCAGTGACTGTAATGGTGTAAATCAGTAGCTGCAATGGTGTAAATCAGTGATTGTAATGGTGTAAATCAGTGGCTGCAATGGTGTAAATCAGTGACTGTAATGGTGTAAATCAGTGGCTGCAATGGTGTAAACCGGTGATTGTAATGGTGTAAATCAGTGGCTGCAATGGTGTAAAACGGTGATTGTAATGGTGTAAATCAGTGGCCGTAATGGTGTAAATCAGCGGCTGTAAAGATGATGTGTGTTAGTACCACTGTGTAGATGGCGCAGTAGGTACTGAGCGCAGCGTCCTTAGATGGGAAGGATTTTCGGGCGGAGGCGATGACGTAGGGGTTTCCTGTGCACGCCCGGCGCTCTGAGATGTACTGCAAAGGGGAGTGGCAGCCCAGCGCCGTGTAGTTCGGACGACATGCAGACAGAAAGTGCGGTGCTTGGTTTCCTGTCACCACTTGTCCTGCATTGGCGAAGATGGTGGTGGTGAAGAGGCCAAAGGAGTACACACCTGCAGGAATGACAGGAGACAGGGTCACACACACACACACACAAACATACAGGGAACAGGAATTATGGGATGTGCTGTGTAGTTGACTGAACACCTATGACATAAAGCACCATATGGACCTAGTTATTAGCACTAAACCAGAAATGGTACTTTGTCCATATCATGCTGCCCAAACACACAATATTACAAAGAGCTTTATTTTAACTCTGTACACAGTGTATATTAATGCGCACACACTGAATGTACACATAAGTATTAACTATAGAGTTATTAACAATTCTCTCACCCAGAAATCGTACAATGCGGCGCAGAAGAGGGTTGAAGTAGCAGCAGTCTGCACTAACGATTGTCCTCTCCTGCAGGGCCTCAGGCTTGGAGAAGAAAGATGCCAGCTCACCAATCAGGATCTGCAGCAGGCAGGACGACCAGCAGGACAGAAAAATGACACAGCATAAGAGCCAACACAGACACAAACAGAGTCAGAACCATAACAGAACCAGCCCAGGGTTTTGACTAGGTTAGGACACAACAATCAGTTGCAACTCAAAAGCTCAGTGAGTGTGATGTATGCAGTGAGGTTTACATTTGCATTTACAGCATTTAGCAGACGCTCTTATCCAGAGCGACGTACATCAGTGCTCAAGTAGTCCACATCTGTTCTTCAAACCTGTAAAGCTAGACTTAAATCAACATCCGCTATTCAACCAAGTTACAACCAAGATCAAGTGGGATACAGTAATTTGCAGTGGGATATAGTGAGATACAGTGGGATACAGTGGTATGCAGTGGAATACAACAGGATACAGTGGGGTACAGAGGTATGCAGAGGGATACAGTGGTGTGCGGTGGTATGCAGTGGCATACAGTGGAATACAGTGTGATACAGTGGGAGAACTCATGATGGTGTTCAAAGGTGTGACAGAGATGGTACAGCAGGGAGAAAGAGAGAGAGACAGAAAGAGAGAGAGAGAGGGAGAGGGAGAGAGAGAAGACCTGAATAATTAAACAAAACACTTTAACACATTTCCCCTCCCTCCCACCAACCCTCTCAGCTTATTAATGATTAACACACATCACACTTAATACGCACTGCTGCTCTCTAACTCACACTCAAACACACACACATGCACATGATGTCGAGCACATCCATTTTTCCATGTTTGACAGAAAAATCTCCTGTGAGTAAAGTGTGCTGCTGCCTGTTTGGTGGGTTTAAAACAGTGTTTCCTCCGCTGACAGCTCTCTGTGGTGCCTCCCACGCTAAATCTTTACTGCCACGGCAAAAGGCTGAGTACTTTACTGGGCCACAGGCTGAGTACTTTA